>WURS02435335.1:0-15426 GCA_011762765.2 Rhinocypha anisoptera | reverse complement strand
ATAATAAATTACAATTATTCATAAACTTTTGTAGCGAGAGAAGGTTGCCATGCTCGAATAATACCCTGCTTTTTATGGTAAAATTTAAGCTATAAATAAAATTTTGTGCAAAATATTAAGAATTTTTAAAAATAAAAAAGTTGTTATTATTTTTAACTTATTAAGAATTAAACGTATTTGAACCGGGTTGGGCTCATTTTATAGGGAATGTAATTTTATAAAAAATGCGTCATGTGTGTTCTCACATCAAAACAACATCCTCGGTTTTATAAGCGAAAAAGTAAAAAAGTGCAATTTTTGGCGGTTTTTCATTGTTTAAAAAAATCGAGAATATTAATTTTGGACCTCATTGTGAAATTCTTAATCCCAGACCTGAAATACATCCGATTATAATGGTACCGAGAACCTGATCCTGTACCTAATTTCTTTCCAAAACAAGCATAAGTTTTCCTGATTGACTGGATTACTACGCCAGGGGCAAGACACACACTAGGGATTTCAAGGGACAAGGAATCTCTGCGTAAGACCAGAAAGAGTCTGAAATGAAAATAGCCACTACCAGTTAATCGAATTGTTGGATACACCCAGAACGGTGTATTTAATAGGCGAAGGCAGGAATCAAATCGAAATCACCCCTTAAGTCTTGGATGTTAATTAAAGAGTTGGTGGTATCCCGAAAATAGTAATTTTTGCATTTATAAGCAGACTTTAACCAGGAGAGATTACTTGAGAATTAAACCCCATAACCATATTTTCATTGCTCTTCTGAGCAATCTATGACACCGCTCGGAAGCACTCGCGAACATTTAAAACTGTGCATACTCTTGATGCGAGCTGGAAAATGTTTGATTGAAAGAATAATCATATTAATTGAAATTATCTTCAAATTAAATTTTTCAAAATCACCCATGCCTCTAGGTGGGACAATTTCTAAATCGGAGGAGGGAAGGTTCTGATGAACGCTTCCAAAATAATATATGTGTATGCATATATGTGTTCAGCATAATACATATTTATGTTTATGCATGTTTTGCGATTGTAATCATAATAATATCAACAGACAAAAAAAACGATAAACTGGTGAAAATGGCAGAAGAGGTAGTTTTTCATTGAAGTTTATAATTTCCATCGAAACTAAATAAATAAAAATATATTGCCTGGGGGAATTACTATGGCTGCACTACAGAATGTGGGTCAGGCCCGAATATCTGTCGAAACCTGGAGCAAGAAACTCCGAAAACGCGAAAGTGAGTAAATATTGCTCGTAGGCGTCTCTTTGAGAAGGAAATGATGCTATTTCATTGTAAAATCTCATGACGAAGCCGCCTCTCGCTATCTCTGAATTGCTCTAGGCTTAAATCTCAACAAAATTTTTTAACCGCTTTCGAATTTTTTACTCGAAGATGATAAAAAAGATCCACAGCTTCGCTGTAGTGTCATAAAAACCCCGATAAAGGTTTGCTGGAAAAAGGAGAGTAATCGAAATGGTTTCGAAAATGTTTGTTGACACAATGCCAAAGACACCTGTTTTTAATTTATTAATACTACTCTGCAACTCTATACTATTACTATAACGGATAGATATGAATACACTTATTTTTCTTGAGCTGCAAGTGAAAATAAAGAGAAAGATCTTTGTGTCAGTAATAGCCGTATCCAAGCTTTTTTAAAAACTTGTGTTCCACTTCCATCAACATTTCTATTCGTCGTCCACCAGGTAGTTTTATAAGAATCACAATATCAGGTTTGATGTGATGGAAGAAACTCATAATAAAGAATGAATATAAAATGGGAACGTGCTTTTTATTCATTCTTAATAATGGTTTTATAACTTAATGACGTCGTTTGAGTTCTTGACAGTAAGGTCACAGGTTCTTGACTGGTCACAAAAATTGTACTATAAGTTTTTAATTTAAAATTTCTTATTGTTCTTAAGAAAGAATATGATCATTTATTTTGTTTTTTTGATTGGATTTGCCATTTTCAGTGGAAACTAGCGCAGGAATTAACTCACGCCATGATTGCATTTTCAGGTTATTGTTTCTTTAAGGGGATGGTGAGTTTCTTATGCTTGCATTATCAGTTTTACAATGTTTAACAGATTTCTTCAGCGGAGGAAAATATCTCAGACTTAATTTGGTGGAATTTATTCATCGAGAAAAAAAAGAGATAGACTTTGATCACAGATGGATCGATTAAGACCATATTTATCTACTATTTGTACCAAGCTCTATTACATTCTAATTTCTTTTCTTCGTCAGAGGGTGACAACTCGAAATAGTAGGGCTATTGAGTGTCTCCGGACGAAGCGAAAGCGAAACAAGATGTCGGCGCAAGCAACAAAAACGTCCTTATGACTTGACATTGATTAAATGTAGCATTTAGTGGATGACATAATTCACTCCGTGATATCATTATTTTAATTTAGGCGTTCACTGGAGTTCGGTCGCACGACTTCATGACTTCCAAAATACGAGAAGAGCAACAGTATAAAATATTGTATTAATTTAAAGGAAAGGTAGCACATAAACTATACGGCAATATCCATGAGGAGACTTGGCTTTTATAATCCACTCACCGCAAGGTAATGCATTCACTCTTTTAATGTCTACAGCTTTTTGTATAGATAATTCTCATTTTCCTCAATTCATGCTGTCAAATCGTGAGGAGATGAACGGTCGGCTAGTTGAACAGAAACCTGATGAAAACGTAACAATGACTCGAAGGGCAGTAAACTATTGGCAGTAACAAACAAAATACAGTCCTTCCCCCACCTGCCGTGAACAGGAACTGCACGAGAATGTGGCAATTGCAGTAAATCAATCCACAGAGGAGATTAGTGTACGCTACAAGAAAACAAGAGAAGGAAGTGCATCTCTTAGATTGATAGACAATTCCCTCGACCAATTAACTTTTCTTCGAGTTTACGATGCCCCACGCTTCATCTCATTCTCAGAAACTCTAAATCAATATCCCTTAAACAAAATAAAAGTTTACCTTAACGTCTGTAGGGTATTATTGCGAAAATAATTGATTACTCCGAAAAAATGGCACTTGTTTCAACTTGGAATATCTGGATTCACAAGTGTGATAAATCGCACTCATGCGATAAATATCTAGAGATAACTCCAGAATTATGCGGAATGGGTAATTAGATAGTTTGTCTTAATTTCGGAGTGAAATTGAGACCGCAGTCTATTCTCTTTCACCTAATCCCAATAATAATTGGGGTTAGGTGGAAGAGGCAATTGGGTGATATTAGAATAGAACAATAAAACCTACATCTGTCTGGGGAATTTTGTACTTATGTTGAATGGAACATTCTCTTCAAAAAGAGAGTTTTAAAACATAAGTAACGCTTGTATAAAAATTTCAATCAAGGATGTGTCCTAAAATACCAAGAGTGAGAGCACCTCCATTTATTTAAAAAAAGGTTAATGCAATTGGATGGTGATGTCGCCTGCTAATTCAACAAAATCTGCCAAACATTTTGGCGGGAGCACCTAGAAAATGGATTCGTGATCGAGTTTTTAAACTCGGTCGCCACGAATTATTTAAAATTCCCAGAATGTATCCCATTTATTGTCCTGATGTTGATTTTTTTCTCTGGCAAATAATGGGTATTTAGGTGTTCCCCGTTGCTTGTTCCCAACTGTAAACATCGTTATCAAATGCAGCAAAGTTTTAACGCCGGCGGCGATAAGGAGGGAACACTCGTGTCGCCCTCGGATGAGGCTTCAACGACGGCGGCGCACGGAAAAGGGTTTTTCGGTGTCCAGAGGCAATAGGTCGCTAAGGCTCAAAAAGGTAAGACGGGGAAGGTCCCCCGTAAAAACACCTGAGGCAAGGTTCTCATTTCTCGACAGTCGTGGATAAACGAAAGTCAACAAGGTGAAGGTAACTCAATTTCAACAGACCTAACGAAGTAATTTTAGGATTTACTGTTAGACTTTAGCTAAAAGGGCTGAAAATAACTTTGTCGCTCTAACCAAATGGTTCTGTTTTACGCTACTCTTTTGTTCCTACATATTGTTTTCACTTGCTGTCAATCAATTTCTGCATCCTGTTCAAATACCGCATCATTGGTCCTTCACTTTCCTTCTTCCGGAAAACCTCCCCTCCATTATGTTGATCAGGGGTCTCAAACTAGCAACCCGCGGGCCGTATGCTCCCCCCGAGGTAATTTTTTGTGGCCCACGATGCTCTGAAATAATATGAAAGTAGAAAAAAAATCGTTATAAAGAAAACAGCGCTCCTATCCATATTTATGAATCCTCACTTTTGAATGTAAGTTTAACAACATGTAAATGTGATGTCGCCTATGTGAATCTTGCCTGTTGCACTAAATGGCCCGTGTTTGAATTGATGTTGACAATAAATATCAATTAAATAGCTATAGCGTCTAGAAAAAACTACCCAAAAATTTAATATTTCCGTTTTCCATTAATTTGAGAGCATCGTTTCTCTTTTCGTTTATTTCTTTTTAAACCTCCACATAACTGCAATGACTCTTCATGATTCCACATGACTCCAATGTACTCCTCATGAACGAATTCGGAAAATTCTTTCGATTCTCCCGATCCACGTGTTTGTCTATAAAATATTTTACATATTTTAAAAGGCATTCATCACCATTGCCGCTGCTTTCACTCTATTCTTTATCTACGCATATCACCTGCAATCCTCGGTGTCCATACTCCCATGTGGAGGAAATTTGCAAATATGCTTGATTTTATTATTCTTTTACTTACTACCACCAATTATTTCTGTTTTCTGAACGATTTATGTTGAATTAGTGCTTGTATAATTTTTTTAATAAGTTGTAACACTGCTGCTGGGCTGTTGTCGGCTATAAATTCAAAGTAAATAACTTTCTTAAAATTAATATTTTAGCAGTAATTTATAGTTTCAGTTTGGTTCTTGATTGTTGTAACTCTTATAGGGTCAAACATTTTGAATTAGCACCCACTTGTAGAATCTTAGTTTACAGGCGCGCGAGGATTTCTAATCCTGCGTCTGGGGGCTGAAGATAGTGAAAGCGTGTTCGTGATTGTTTTAGGGAATGGCTAAGTGACTTTATGGCAGAGATCCGAGGATAGAGTTGGGGACTGTTGTACGAAATGGCTTCTTGCCAATCAGTAACGGCTAGCGTACGAACGTCTTTGACTCCGTCACGTAGCTCGGCGACGAATACGCGGAAGAGGGCTTAAGAAGAGAGTGGTGGGTTCAATCCTAGGTGTAACACGTACTCCAGCTCATGAGAGAGCGGTAGAAGCTTTCTTTCCATCGTTGCATCGACAACAGTAAGCGCTGAGAAGACACTGGATTGGACAACATTCTTTTTCAGTGTCCTCGCAAAAACGGAGAGTCACACTAATGTTGAAGGAGTTTCAACCCAGGGATTTGTGGAGAATTGTGCTGATGAGTTGAGTGTTAAGAGCGCATTAAGCTCGTTGAAGTGAAAAAGGAGGGCGTCAGCTCGTAAATCATTCTTTTGTGTTTTTGTGAATGCGTTTATTTTAGTTTTCATTCGGCACTTACTTTAATGAATGCCTTTTCATTCACTATGCGTGAATTTATTGGATACTTTGGAGTGGCGGTGTGCAGGACGATAAAGTGTCACGATGAGAATCTAGAGACGAGGGCCCGAATACCTCTTCAGTCATGGAGGAATGCACTCGTATGTGGCATTTGCAAAGATTAAGTCACCTGGGTCAAGTCATATAACATGTACTACACCACTTAAAGTCGAAACCTACTACTAGGTAAAGATATCTGTCAGGGAGAATTTCATTTTATTTTGAAATGTAAATAATTCAGAGACATGTTGGAAAACATCAGCTGCGAATTCAGAAACATTTCGAAAAAATTAATGCAGTATAAATCGTTTACGCTACACGATAGAGGGGGTATTTGACCAATAAAATTCAAGCGAATTTGTAGATTCGTAGAAACACAATTTTACTTTGATATAAAGCTGTTTTACTTTTGATTGTTCTAACTGCTTGAAACTCAATTTCTCCGCCAACATTTTTTAAATTTCTACGACAATTTTTGCGTTTCACATTCATTTTTATCGTTTTCAGGAATAAATATTGATCAACATGGAAAAACCTAGCCTGGCAGCAGCGATTTCGTTTCTCCTTTTTGCGAGTGAAATTACTCTAACAAGGACCAAAGAACCACTAACGGCTGAGAGGGACGTCATGGAAGTTGATAAAGAAAAAGATCCGGAATATTACAGACTTCCTGGAGGAGTTTCACCCCAAACGTATGAACTAAGAATTATTCCGTTTCTCGAAGATAGAAACCTGACCTTCAAAGGAGACGTTACTATAAAACTGTTAATTCATTCAACCACGAGAAACATCACATTGCATTCTAAGAGTTTAATCATTTCAGAAATCAAAATCTTTGAGTTAGGACCACCTAAGGTTGAAATTCCTCTTGATAATTTTCTTCATTTCGAGGACCGAGATTTCCTCGTAGTGGAGTCAAAAATGGCCCTGGCCCCCAACGAAACATATTCACTTTACATTAAATTTGAAGGAGAACTTAATGGAAACAACGATGGATTTTACAGGAGTTCTTACTTCGATAGTGCTGGAAAATTGCAGTAAGTCCATATTTAATCAGTAAGTACTGCTGACAGTTCTATTTGAATTTATATGCGAAATTATAACATTAAATATATATATATAGATATACACAAGCGGTCTGTAATACTAATTGTAACAGTAAGAGTATTAGAACTTTCACATAAATTCAAAACGTATCCCCGTTAGATAACTTTAGCCGCGCACCTACCCATACTTATATCAAATTTGAACATGTTGATAATCAATCATATCATCATGGTTTATGGAAAACGTGGGCCGCATAAAATACCTAAACTTTGAATGATTAACTAAAATCCTTGTACAGGCCGATGACATTTTTTTCCTTCCTTCCTCGCAGATGGCTAGCTACCACCCAATTCGAACCACTTTCAGCCAGAATGGCATTTCCTTGTTTTGATGAACCACAATTAAAATCAAACTTCTCCATAAGCGTTGCAAGGCCAAGAGGAATGAACACTTTGAGTAACATGGGCGTGAAAGGACCACCCGTAGCGGAGTAAGTACAGGAACAAATGAATTAATAGTTATTAATTCATTTGTTTTTTTGGACTCTATGGCAATCATTATTTCAGCGCAAACTTTTAACTTATGACTAGTTGGCGTGATTTCCATGTCATAAACCAATTTGCATAAAATACCGTTCATAATATGCCAGTAAGGCTGTTACTGTAATAGTTTAGTCAACTTGATTAAATTTAATTCAGTAACACATAGAATGAAAGGTTTGAAAGGAAACAATGTAATTTCACATGAAAAGTTTATGTCAACATGACCAACTTTCGCTGTATAACAGAATCATCAGGTACTGAAGATGCATATACTATGTGTGATATGACCTATGATCACCTGATGATGCTGTTATACGGCGAAAACTGGTCATGTTGAAATAAACTTCTTAAGTCGAATTGCAGTGTTTCCTTCCAAACCTTTCGTGATGATTGAATTCCACCAAGTCCTGCCTGAAACGGTTTCCTTTATAAAGCATAAAATGTTGTCACCGTCAACCAAGAGCATTTTAATAAATATTTTAACAACGTTTATAACGATAATAAAACGAATAAAAATAATAACCAACTTTCGGGGAATTATGGCAAATATCTGTGACCAGTATGCGCATTTATTTTACACCCCATCTCATTCCTACGCCTTTTATGTTTCAGTCCGAACCTTCCCGAGAAATACGTTTGGGATAATTTCGAGGAAACCCCCAAAATGTCGACATACTTGGTGGCCTTTATTGTTTCCAACTTCACATCCGGTAAAACCAAGTCTCAAGAATTTCGGGTTTGGGCAAGAGAAGAGTACGTTCGTGACGTCGAATACAGCCAGGAGATCGGCCCAAAAGTTTTAGACGTCATCCATAACATAACTTTGACGAAATATCCGTTACCAAAAATGGACATGATAGCAATACCAGATTTTTATGGAGGAGCCATGGAAAACTGGGGTCTGGTGACCTACAGGTTGGTGGACTATTTTCTCGCAACGTATTCTCTTGCACTGGTACCTGAAATGTCTTCGACTGAGAATGATAATCTGAGACTGAGAGAAGAATGTCTCAAGGGTCTTTCTAACTCTTTGAACTTTCTGATTTTCATAAGTTGTATAACTTCTATAGCGCAAAAGGTGAAGGAACGATTTTGATAACGAAAAAATATGGTAGTAATACTACAGCGAACAAGCACATTCTCAGTCATATTTAGACAAATTTGATTACCTAGATAATAAGCATTCAAAATGTTTGTTTCGTAGAAGGAAAGAACCGAGTCCTAGGAGATAAAAACCATGCGAAATTCACACAGGAAAATTTCCCCTCCCAGTGTCATGTGTGGTTACCCAAAAATATTTTTAACAATCTATGCCATAACCCGAGACTTCCTTCTGGATATTTCTCAGTCTCTAAGACGAGGTAACTTAAGCGTGGACCCTCAGACACTCATAGAGTAAAATTACTTGAATAAAACTCAATGCTCCCTCTTGGCATAATAAATCGTTTCAATATGCTTGCTACTCCTATTTTATGCCTTAGATCCGTATGCTTACCCTCAGTTAAAACAGTGCATCAATTACGTTTCTATGCTAACAAGTTAGGTTTGAGTCTTATCAGTTTTCACAGGTCATCAGTAATAGAAAGGACTGGTGAAAAGATCAATAGAGGGAGAGATTGAGGGAAAGAGAGATAGAGGAAGAAGAAGACACAATTTGGTGACAAACATCAAGATGGGAAGATCATATGAACAGCTGAGGGAGGCAGCACAGGACGAGACGACGTTGAGGGTGCAAAAAAATTGAAACCTTTCCGAGGAAAGATCCACCCAAGAAGAATAACAGAAAGGGGTGAATGCTAGTGAGGATTGTTCATAGTGTTTCTTCGAGGGACACATTCTCTAGAAGGATCGAAATGGGATACCTGAAAAAGTGAGAAAAACGTGTAAGAAGAAAAATATTAAGGGGCACGAGTTTGGTTAGAAAGATATCGGATTATTTGATTCGATAAGGTAAATAATGACAGGAAACAAGAAGAAAATACTAAGTTGAGACATATCATAAATGGGCGTGAAGCCAGGCAGCAAAAAGTATCTTTAATGAGGTTCAAGCACCGATGTCAACAAATAATTAACTGAAAACTGACTGACTTTTTTCTCGCAACGGGCACCCCCGTTGTTTTTGTCGCCGGTACCCAACTCAATTTGGTTGTCAACAGGGGGTTGCTAGTCATTGTTTGGTTACTCTAAGGAAAAGGTTGGGAGTTTGTGCATGGGATGTGATATCATACGAGGATATCTATTTCAGGGAGTCGTTGTTACTCTTCAACAACGAGACGTCGTCGACAGCGAACAAGCAGCGTACAACATCGGTTGTTGCACATGAGTTGGCTCACCAGTGGTTCGGGAATTTAGTCAGTCCGGAATGGTGGACCTGGTTATGGCTGAACGAGGGATTTGCGACGTATTTCGCCAAGGCCGCAGTAGAGAGGGTAGGGAAAGCGCTTATTCTTCCAATTCTCTGCATCAGTCCAACGCACTTAGCGACTGCCAACCTCTTTTTCAGATTGAACCGTCTTGGAGAATGATGGAGCAGTTTGTGGTAGAAGACCTACACCCCGCTCTACTCACTGACTCCAGAAGTACTCATCCTATAAATTACAACATAAGAAATCCTATGGATGTAGAAGAGGCTTTCGATGATATTGCATACAAAAAAGGTAAGGGAGGAATAAAGATTTGGATGACGCATGAAAAAATTATTAATATGGGGAGTCGCGGCTTCCACTGAATTGAATTTATTTAGTTGTGGTGTTTTCATCGCTCACCCAACATGGATATTTGTTAGAAGGCGAACGTATATAACAAACTATAGTTCAAGGAAAATATCTGTCACAACTATCCACGTTAATTATACATAATTGGTTAACATTTCACACCACACCAATAAATTATTGATAATTTTTCCCACCCTTCTTTATAGAAATTTTTTTTTTAGAATAGCTGTTTTATGTTGAACAAAATTCTTATAATTGAAGAATTTTTAGAATAATTATTTATTAAGCGTGCACTCTATAGAAACATCTTTTTGATCTCCATTTGGGTCTCCGGTTGGATCCATAATATTGGGGACCAAAAATCTGCTCAAATTGCGCAAAGCTTATCATTGCGAAATCTTAAAATATTTAACACGAGATCTTTTAAAAAACTTATAATGTCAGAAGTTTCACTGGTTTTAATTCGCCGGCCATTAACCACTGAAATATTAGGATAAGTTGATGCGCCCTTTTGGTATCTTTCTCGTAGGTCAACTTCAAAGCTGGGAGAGGCCTCTCTTAAAAGTCAGCAGCTCACTTTAAATCGTTGAAAACGATGGGGAATAGTTCCCAGAAACTTTTATTGCCTTTAGAGTTTGAGTCAAAGGAATTCGAGCATGCTGTTAAAGACTTGCCGAAAAAAGTAGCTCCAGTGCGGTAAATGTCTTTCGTCAGGGATTACCTGGGATATACTTTCGTTATAATATCCTTTGTATGTTAATTGAATTATATTTTATAATAATCTTTGTCATTATCTTTTATATCTTTATAATTTTATTGAATAATAGTAACAATCCTACTTTTTATAATGTACATTCGAAAAATTCTCAACCACATTGTGCGTTCCAAGTTCAATTTTTAAAATGATAATCAGCTATTTTTTTTTTATTCAATATTTATATCTTTGTAAAAAATTTCCTAATGTTGAATTCTTGTGTGGTTCTTCTTTAAAAATATTTGTTTTGTGATTTTTTAAGTATTTAAATATTCAATATAATAATAGGAAATCTTATCACTTTGGAATGTTTATTTCAATAAATTAGAGAATTTGTTAATAGCAGTTCAATTCAAGAGAAAACCTCCAACTCATTGTTTTATATCTTCTCCATAAAATTTACAAATGCCAGAAAATAAGATTCTCGATATTCGTTCATAGAAATATTGTGTTCTGCATATACTTTTCATGAATATTATCGTTATTTAGCTATCTAGTATGTCTTTTCCCTGATTAAGATTTTTTATGTTTAGCTGGATCCGTAATCAGGATGATGGCACACTTCCTCTCAGAGGACACCTTTTCCCGAGGACTCCGAACCTACTTGCTAAGAAGGTGAGCTAGCCGATAGTGATATCCTTTACCGTGGATTTTAACCGATTTTCAAATAATCATTTTAACAGTTCAAAATGGGTTCATGGAAATGGAACAACTTTATGATTCAAATACTTCCTCTTGAGGTTGTTCTGCCTCGCAACTAATTTAACTCTAGTTCCGGAACGAAATTTGATGCCCATATCCTGAATTTAGAGGCCACTGTAGACAAGGAACAATATCAACATCATTCGGAAGATTCAGTTACCTACTAATACTTACTTACCTCTTACGTTACTTACGTGACTTATTTTTTATATAAAAATATATCTTTCCATTGCTCTTTTGATCCTTGGGAACACATTGTGACTTGATATAAAATTCCTCAATATAAGAAACTATTTGTAGGTGAAATCAATTTCACAGAGTTATATTTTTTTAAATCTCTTACTGCTACTTGGTCACTAAAATTACCAGTACTAAAATATACCTTAACGCACTGCCAAGGCACATGAGTAATAGTGACAAAACGAACCTTTAATAATTATTGATAAAATGACAGCGAAAGATATAGCTTGTTGAGTTAAAATGCCATGTGATGTCTGAAATACTTTAATTTAATTTCAAAGAATTGGAGAAACTATTTCTTTCCGTAGAACATCTTCAATTTGGCCGCATTTAAAATGATATTTATGTGATTCCAACGAACCAGATTGCTTACTTGATTATTTCACGATTTCCAGGAAATACAATTCAGCGAAAGACGTCGACTTATTCGAAGCAATGGACATCCAGTTATTAATCGACCGGGGTTTACCGGTAAATTATTCCGTTTCGGAAATTATGAATTCTTGGACGACTCAGGCCGGATATCCAATTGTTACTGTGAAGAGGGATATAGTGAACCACAAACTGGTATTGCATCAGGTAGTAATGATATCTTTTGCTCTGCCGTAATATGGATTTTGTCCAAGGCATCTTGTTCCTAAAAACCCTAAACTTCATATAAATTTCATGCGTGGGGGAATTAACCAAATACTTATTATCCAAACAATGTAATTCATTGCCATGAATAAACATAATTTCATTTATTTTGAAATGTGGACAAATTTTGAGTATATGTAGCTATTCAAAATTTTCGAAAAGCGTTAATTTCCCTAAGCTCAAAACTATTCCTTGATATTATCTCTATGAATTAGAAACGCTCATGTGAATTTAAAAAAAACATTGCAGGAAAGATTCACATTAGACCGATTAACTAGTGAGGACAATACTGGTCTTTGGTGTATCCCAATCACTTTTACTTCGATGATGACGAAGAATTTCAATGAAACAAATCCTGTGCTCTGGATGAAAGAACGTACCGCCGAAATCCAGATGGAAAGTAATACTGATGGCGATAATTGGATCCTTTTCAACCTGCAACAATCTGGTATGTAATGTTTTTAACTTATTAATTCATAAATTATATACTTTCAACTCGATTTAATCTCTCAAAATAAAAGAGATCCATTCAATCGCAACACATTATTAGACCTGGTATTATTTCAAGGTGATAAATTCAGTGCCAAATAAAGATTCATAAAAAAGCTTCACCGACCTCATAACCTTTAATATCAGCACTTGGAGTGAATGAAATGACCAAACTAAATTATTTTTCTACCTCATACGTATATAAACGTGTTGAAAAAATCTATGTATTAGTGGTTTTATTGTAACGGACATTTTCTAAATAAAGCACTTTTCTGACTATTGCCAGTATTATTTTAAGCTAACACTAATAACAGCATAAAGGTTAACTCCTAGAAGTCAAAATTTATTCATACCCATTGGTGATCTATTTGTCGGGAAAGTCTTATTCTAATACTATTTGCATCACATGATGAATGAAAGTGTGGATTTTTCTTACAGGGTTCTACCGCGTAAACTACGACGAAGGAAATTGGAAGTTCTTGAGTGATTACTTGAACACGGAAAATTACCGTATTATACCTCCAGTCAACCGGGCGCAACTGATTGATGACGCTCTCAATTTGGCCAGGGCCGGTCACTTGAATTACAGTGTGGCTCTAAATTTGACGTCTTACTTGGTCCGCGAATCGGACTATATACCTTTGTATTCTGCGTACCAAGGATTCAGCTTCTTGGAAACACGGATTTCTGAATCCAACGAATTAAAACTTTTCAAGGTAACCAGTTTTTTTTGTCGGAATTAGTATCTTACAAGATGTAGTTAACAGAGTTTATAATAAAATAAGTTTTCAGTGCCGCAAACACAAAAAATACGAATTGAGTTCACGTTAATTTTACTAACAAGTTAATTTTAACTTAATTATAGGGTTATGTTATCTGAACTAATTAAATTTTAGAAAGCATTTAAATTTATGGTACAATTTCAGTAACTTATATTTCACTAATGCACAAAATATGATTACACCCAACTTCGAGGTGCAAATGTATCTCATAGGAAAGCTAAAATAAATTAAAGGTTCACAATACAAAGATAACCTCGTTGAAAAGCTTATATCGAAATAAAAATAAGGAAATCGTATATTTTTTATGAATTAATTGAGACTGTTGTCTTTCTCTGCGGTATGCATTTTTTCCGGGGTTGCAGTAGAGTCGTAAAATAATAGTAAATGTAAGGTATGTTGTCTGTTAGTCATAGAACTGCCATCTGTTTATTTTTAGCCTTCATAAAATTCATCAATAAATCAGAAAGGATCACTAAGTGACTTCAAAAAATGAATGTAATTATCTAAAATTAATAGTCTTAGGAGAAAGTGAAACATATCCTTCAATACTTCAAGTATTTAAAATAAGTTATTGTCATTCGATTGTCGCCAACTCAATAAGTGTCCTATCCTATTGTAATAAATTCTAGATAGAGGAATTTAATAGTTTTTCATATAAATAACCTTTTTCTGTTCTTTCATGGATGGAGTTAATTATTATATTGTTTTTCAGATACGTAGGTGTAGCGTCTTAAATTATCTTTAACTCATTATCAATTATTATTCCTACTTCGACCTTAACCCTTTCCTGTTTTGGTACTCCGCTAAATATCAATATATATTTTCCAAACTACTAATTTACTTTTTCCTTTGTTTCTGGCGGCATACATATTTTTATGTTGTTATGCTGTAATTCATCTTCTATTTCTTGGTCATGATCGTATTTTCCAAGTTCCATCTCTCGTGATTTTTTCTGTTTCCCATTGGCCGCTTATCGCGTAGGCTTATTAAGGCTTCCCGTCCTATTCCGAGGCTTTCCTTTGCCGCGAAGAGTAGTCTTTCCGTTTGAGATGAAAGGTTGATAACCTTACCACCAACCATTCTCCTTTACCCGGGATTGAGACCGGCAGGGGTGCAGTGACCTGCTCAATCCACCCACGGCACAATATGCGGAAGTGGGAAAATTCAAATAATATATTCGAATCAGTCAATCTTCGATACATGGGACTACCCGATTTGGACAGCTTGGGCAAAATTAATAAAATATAAATATCCTGTCTGATGAAGTTCGGTCGGGCCGCGGGAAGCTTGAGTACATTTATAACTCGGGTAAAGAATTTTTCGGCAAAAGAAGATATTTTCTTGTTTTCCGTCTCGGATAACGATATTTGGATTCGGCTAGCAAACGTTTTAGTGGATGCGCACGCTAACATAACGCACCCGCATTGGGAGCTGAATTTTCCAAGCTATTTATCCCGGCATTTGGATAGTTTTTGCCATGTCATAGTGATCTTCTTACTATTTTATAACACTTATCTTGAAGTTGTGAACACCATCCAGACCGATTTGAACGATTTTCTGTAGAGACCCTAGATAATCATAGTGGTCGTATACAGTAATAATATAACGTGATTTAAATCACTGTTTTCCTAACTAAATTTCGACTAGGGAATGTGATTCCAGGACAAATAATTAACCTAGGTACATATAAGACAAAATATATAATATTACACAATAGACGGTGTATTTGTTCAAGTAACTTGCATAATGCCACACCTGAAGATGGAATAGATGTCAACGAAACGCGGAAAATTAAAATTTGAGGAGTGTAACCCTGCGCGCAGCGTTACATAAGAAACATCCGATTTTACCTGTATGAGATACAGAGGTCGTGGTAGCCCAGTGGGTAGTGCTTGGCTACTGACCGGGGGACCCGGGTTCGAGACCGGGTGACGACCCTCC
>WURS02435324.1:0-15426 GCA_011762765.2 Rhinocypha anisoptera | reverse complement strand
GGGTTGCCTTCCAGGCGAGAGACCTTCCATGGCGGTTCCTGCACGTTAAGTTGGCCCTAAATAGTTAGCATCGACTATGCCAACGCTAGTGCAGAGAGCTTACATGAGGGGTCTTGATAAAATCCTCGTGTTTGAACGCCGTCACACCAGCTTGTCTTCTCTCCCGGTTCATGTCCTCCAACTCCGCAGCCGTGTATTTCTGTACTTCGTGCTCAATAGTCTTGATGATTTCTTCGTAATCCGTCAGGTCCGGACGGTGACCGTCCAGTCCAAGCATGTTCAGCGTTGTGGTAGCTTCCAGGGAGCCGTGGATGTGAAAGAATTCGCCAGGGTTCTTGGTTCGATAAAGGTTGGCAGACATACGGCGGTATCCATTAGACTGTGCAGCCAAAAGATCCGTATCTATTCAAGTCAGCAGCAGTCTCCAGTTTATAGCAGTATAGTAATAACATACCTTTCAACCTAGCCTTGACGGCTGGATCCAACTTGGACAATCCATCCAGTTTGGCCATATACGCCTGACAGCCAAATGCAGTAGCCTTCTCCAGACTAACCTTGACGTCGCGGGACGACGCACCATACCGCAGATCCGCTAGGGCTGCAGCGACGGATCCTTCAATACCTTTCAAAGCAGCCAGGGCCTCGGTCTCCTTCAGGGGAATCGGATAGTAGATTTCATCGTGGGAGGAGTAGAATGAGACTTTATCCCGGTTGTCAGACACTTGCGCCGGTAAGCTGCAGCGTTCGGCTTGATCGCAAAGCAGAGAAAAGATCCGGCCAGCCTCGCGGACGGGGGAATATCCTGTCTCCGAAAGGGTCATAGTGTCACGCACGTCACTCGACTTCTTTCTTTTTGATGCTACTACGGGTTCGTTACTTGGAGGAATTGGCCAAAGATATATATGGGGGAGGAAAAGGATCCATCAGGACTGCCCCGGAACCCATGTCGGATCGGGAGTGCAATCGGGTCAATGGCTTTGGTTCTGGTGCCAGACGGGCAAGGATAACGATAGTAAAGCAATTGCAAATATGTGAAGAGAGAACCCCGCAGAGAGGGCAGGATCCGATGAAGCTAGAGAGACGGACCGGGTGGGAAGAATTTCGGATGGCGATAAGATCGGATGCGCTGCTGAGTCGCGGCAGTCAGCACACGTGATATAACGTGACTCGAGTAACGTGACAGAAGGGTGACTAAGTGGGATTATTCAGATCTCCGAGTGGGTTGAAGGATTGGATCTCGGCCCTCTACATAAGAGTAACTACGGAGTACATACTCCGTACGGAGTACGTAGTTATCAGCGGGATGCTCGGCAATGCAACCTCACGATAATGCAGCGCTGCGGGGTTCGAGGGGCAGGTGCCGGCGAGCGCGGTTGTGACTGGCATGAGGAGAGTTCGTCTTTTGCCTGGTCTGTCTGTCTGTCTGTCTGTCTGTCTGCGGTTACAGGATTGCCTGCTTGGGAAGGATAGTCCCGTGACGTCAAGCTGGATGGCCGGGCAGCCAGTCATGCGAGCATGTGACAGCGACACGTGCTGCTGTGATGGTGTATCCAGAACAGAGAGTGTGTGAGAATAGGTCTAGTAGTGGCCTTACAGAGTAGAACCGGCAAATTGTACTCTGGAGTATAACTCTGGATTAGGTGTGGATAGAGCCATGGTGAGTGCCCCGAAGCCAGTCTCCACGACGCCAATCACGGGGGCCCACGCGGCGCGACGGTTGGATAATAGATAGGGTATAGATAGAGCTCATAACATTCATACTTTCAGAGTACGCAGTATATAGTGGATTGAATACAAATACTACCATCCTAATCTACAACTGAATCTTTATATAAACCTGCAAAATCCCGCACGAGAATGGGCACCTGCGCCGCTAAACCGCTTTAGGTTATCCCATGCATTCTTCGTGTGCCTGAGCAACCCTGCGCCTTTTCGACTCTCTTCTCTCCTCACTTTCACGCTCACTCTCACTACTATAATCCTAATCCCTGCTCTTAATCTTAATCCTCTGCAATCGTCTCATTCTACTGTCCTCTCGTCTCTTCTCTTCATCTGCTGTTCTCATCACATACCGTCTCCCTCCCTCTCTCGCCTCCAAAGATCCCTCGCGCCTTCCGCGTCGCATCGCATCGCATCGCATCCTACATACTTCTTCAGCTCGCCTCAGCATATCTGCCCTCCTCCGGCGTGACAGTAAGTCCTCCTTTTTCGCGGTTCTACTATTTCTTTCGTCTCTTTCTCTCTGTTTCCTTTCACTTCCATTGCTCCCGGCTTTGTTCCCTTTATACGCGCTCTGTTCGCCATCGTACCCCCTTTGTCCCTGTTGCCATCTGTTCTGACTCAGATAAAGAACCAGCTTTAGCCACCACCACAACCACCTCTAATCCGTCATCATGGCTCCTCAGACTGCTACCTCTAGCATCGCTATGGCTCTTGCTGGAAAGACCGCCTCCGTGGACATCCCCAAGCCTCGTTCCAATTTGACCGCTGCTACTCGCGATCCCTCTCGTTCGACCGGCCATACTGCCATGTTGCCAACGCCTCCCAACTCCATTTCTCCCACCCTCCATCCTCACGTTGCCTTCACTAGCAAGCATTCTGCCGGTGCCAACAATCCCAACAACCTGGCTGCAACTCCGCCCTTGGCCACGTCGCACCCGGATTCCGATCTTGACTTGGGCGATGCCGTGGATCATGGCCAGGGTCATGCAGTGGACAGCACTGGTGCCATCACACCAGCTATGTTGGCCAAATATCACCTGCCGGGAATCATGCTTCATCAGGGACCCTTGCCTATCCGTCATGTCATGGGCTGTCTGACCACTTCGGTGCCTGGTTTCTCCAGGATCCCTCCCGCCAAGGCCAGGCGAGTGGTCGTGGCCGCCCTCGAGGGTCGTGGCAATGATCAGGACGGTGGTGGTCTGGATGGCGATGTCATCTTCGAAAAGGTGGGATGGGGTCGCTGGGACGCACGACGACGCGGCGAGCCATCCCGCCATCACTATGCTCTCGAGCCCTCGCCACCTTCTAGTCTTCCCAACTCGTTCCAACAACGGGGCGTCCAGATCCCTTCCAGGAGAGCAGATCGCAGCCCCTACGGAACCAGTATGACTGGGGATTCTATCGTGTTTTCCTACACAGAGGCCGATTACGGCGGCAGACATGAAGACGCCAGCATGCTTGAAGACGAAGCAGATAAGATGTCTCTCGACGGAGATGCAAATGGCGACTCCTCTGAAGCTCCGGAAGAAGACATCCCGGACGGCGATTGGGGTGAAGAAGATGTGACCGATGAAGAAGATTGGGCGCATATTGGCGCCGATGCGCTTCGTGCACGATCATTGAATGGCAACGGTGGATTTATCTACCCCAAGCAGCAAGCAGCTGTCATGCGTGGCGGCGGCCCTGCCTCCTCCACTCTGGCCAAATCCGCTCCCAACAACAACATCCCCATTCAACAGCTTGGCTTCAGTCTACCTGAAGGTGTTGGTGGTGATCGGGAGGAACGTGCCGCGGTGGAGGCGCTCTTACGACTTGGATCTATGTAAATATCATTGATGGCGTTTTGGGCTTTTTTTCGTTTTTGAGAAGTTCGCTGGTCGACGAACCAACTGTCGACCACAAAGCATCTTTCCTTCAAAGGATGCCAGTATACACAGCAGACATGGTTCGACTGGATCGACCGGCTGGCTTGGTTACATTAATGCATTGGGCTTGGAATCGGGAATTGGCAGGAAACATGGCGTTTGGGAACTGGGATAACATTCCCCTTATTCATTTGGCATTACCCTTTTTGCAGTGCAATTTACCCTGTATATATTTTTTTCGTCCTGTTTATTACATATTAGCATCTCCCCCACATCAATGTGAAGGGATGGACGCGGTGCTGGTCATCTTGATTAATTGCACACCGTTGCACACCTTGGGACCTGTATAGGATCTCATTAGTTAGCAGATATAGATAACATAGTTATGATAGCCCACACATACACTTTACCTTTGAACACTTACAACCCACATTCGAGACCAAAACTAGCTGTAGAACTCAAAACGCCACAATCCAACCCCAACCCTAACTCCTCTTCCACCCAAGCTACGCCTCCACAATCATCACAAGCACACCCCTTCGTTTCAAACGTCTGATAATTTTGGTTTGTCAGAGACTCTTTTGAGCTCATGTTCATTTATTGGGGGGGAACTTAATTGTGGAAAGCCCCATGTTCTCCTGTCACTAATTAGATTCTAGTGTGCACAATTAGACATTTTCCCCCTGGTACCCGGTCTTAAAAGGGTCCACCGGATCCTTAAGAGCGTGTTAAGCTAGCACCATGAAAACGCCATTAATAGTAGCTACAGCTATGGTCCTTATATATATATAGTATGCTTGCTTTCTTCGTGTATAGCCATCAACCCTGGATTTTTATTTTCTATTAATAATAGCAAAGAATAATAGCAAAGATCAGCCTGACAGTGACAGAGCTATTTAACCCAAGGTCATAGATGTCAGGAGTCAATAACTGGCATATCACAGACTGCATCAAGCCCACACTCTTCTGAAACACAGAACAATAAATCAGCCTCAAGTAAGTCGGAGATGTTTTGGCAGATAGACTGAAGTGACAAAGAATAGCTTCTTGTTCCCTGAGACCCACAATGCAAACCTAGAGGAATAATGGTTTCCCCATCCATTGCCCAAATTAGATTTCCAGAGTCACCATCAACTGCAAACGGCTCTTCGGGTGAGTCCCACTTAACCATGAGCTGGTATACAGGGATCTCAAAAACAGGTTGCTGGATATCTGATAGAGTTCCACTTGTAAGACCACTTGCAGCACCATACTTATGAACTCTAATCCCAATGGACTTGCGCAGTTTTGGCATATCACTAAAGATTGGGGCACGGGACATAAGTGAAAGGTCGTCGTCAATATCATCCGGCACACTTAAGCGACAACAATCGACAGATGGAAAGGTGCATTGTAGTATTTCACGGGGGATTTCTTGCTGTTCGAGGAGACATATCTGGTTCAGGCAAATTGGACCAGATACATCTTGCTCTCCCAGTCTATATTGGGGCACGCCAAGGAACCGCCTGAATTGCTAAACAACCTCTACATTGTACGTTCTTGTTGTCAGTCCCATGGATCAGAATATATCGAGCATCATCCACCACATGACCAGCAGTCACAAGGACATACCTGGGAGGACCGAGATTTTCTATGATCCCAACAAATCCCAGGGTGCCAAATGAGAAATCTCCATCCAACCGCAAGGAAATGGTTTCAGGTATCGAGATCTTACATCCTGTCCGTACATATTGGTCTGGGCGGATATCAGCAGGGGGCTCCTCAACATAAGTTACATTGGGAAGGTCTTGAAGGGGAGCGGGTATCATGTCTGAGTCCATCCTGTGGTGTGAGAACACGTATATACACCGCCGCATTGGAGAGTCCTCAATCGAATGGCTCTCGAGATGTATACTAAGATATGGGAAATGTTAGTACTAATATACTTTGTATCGTTAGTTGGAGCAGCAGGTATATGGTATATAGTTAAAATACTCACGCTGGGATGTGACGAAAAAAAATTATGGCTAATAGCCTGTTCTAAGGCCATTCGAGCAGAAGCTTCGCTCACAACTGATGTCTCAAATACCCTTGGCACATAAGTAAAAAGCACCTCTGGAGTCCACCGGACACCCTCGGCGTCTTCATTTTCGTGGATGAAAAGCAGAATCTCGCGGAGCTGTTGTGGGCTCAACTGAATGCTCTTAGCCAAGCGACCCCGCCTTTGGAGCCGGTCTCGTATCCCGTTACGACCAGAGCGGTCCAAAGGTGTCCACAGGGAAGGGCGATCTGATTGTGCAGGGGAAGTATTTTCATGAGAGACAGAATACTGCGTAGCGCCAGTGACCGCGGATCCAAGGGATGCTTGCGTCCCCGACGAGGGATTTGATTCGTCGGATGAAGTAAGCTCGCGTCGGGTCGGCATTTTAAATATGCTCAAGAAGAAAATCAGTGGGGGTGGTGGTAACAAGAACTCTGGCAGTGCAATAGTAACCAGCAACGGTTGTCTGGTCGTAGGATGAATTTGAAAGAGTCATAGAAGTCATAAGAGTCATGCTAAGGTCATCGAGTTAGTCTTTCCCTCTCAAGGAGCAAACTGATGAAGAAGGAATTGGACATTCTTAATGAATCCAACAAATAATCTGAGGATATAACAAAAAAAAAAAAAAAAGAAAGAAAAAATTGTAGTAAAAGGTTAGCAAACATGTCACTGTCACTTTGATCACCTCCAGGCAGTGCAAGAAGAAAAAGACCTACTCAAGTATATGAGTCAGCTGCAATTGAATAGTTATCTCTTCTGACATCGGTCCCGTGGATATCCAACCTTTCGCATCTTTTCTTTTAATGATGCTGCAGATAGATCAACAGAAGCGGGCTCCAACATCCAAGTTACTTGATCACCCCTTCTTGTGGTAAAGTGATTCTGGAAATGATCAAGATTGATTGGATTTAAAGTGGCTATGAGAAGCCCTGGCTGGGCCATTGCTCGAATCCCAAACAGATATGATATCTCGCCCACCTATATCAAACAATATAATCCATAAATCTTGAGGATTACTCATAACGATTACTTTTTTAAATCCATGGCCAAAGTCTGGAGCAGCTGTCGGGACTGTCGGAAGCCCGTCAGTTAGGGTTTCTGCATTCCATAGATCGCTCAGCGGCAGCTGTCATCGTTAAGTAAATAGTAATTATATTATATCAACAGGCCACTGAAGTTTTATTTCTATTAGAAACGAAAGTAAAGAGTGTTGATGCCAGTCAAACAAGATGGCTATGGCTGAAGACTCCCAGAGCAGCCCTAATGCCTGGCTTGGGGAGCTTTCTCCCAACATCAAGAGATATCAATATGAGCAAAAGAAGAAGCTCCAGGAGGCTATGAATATAGAGTATCACCGCCTGTTGCAACGAGATAAAAATGCCAGTGAATGGCTCCTCTTTGAGATTGATGAAGAGACATTTTCTTGTGATTTTCTCAACCTCAAAGACAAAACACCCTGGTCATCATTCAGCAAACACGAAAGCCTCCTCTTAGTCAAAATAATGACCAAAGAGCACGGCGCTGCCATTGGTGCATTTCATGATGCGCTCATCCTAGCCCTCGCTCCAATGGGTCTCGGAAAGGCCCTGCAGCCGTACTCATCAGCTACCGTGGAGGGCGATGAGAGAAGCAAGCAGGGAGACAATGCCTGGGGCCCGATTAGAGCACCGCGTGGACATAATCGTGACTGGCCCACGGTCGTACTGGAAGTCGCCGTTTCTGAGAATCAGCCCAAACTGCAATCTGACGTTCGTTTTTGGCTGCGGGATGGCAGGGGTAAAGTGAAGATTGTGTTCACCCTTAGAGTCGACCGCGAAAACCCGAGGATCATCATTGAGAAATGGGTGTTGATGAATGAGAGGGTGCATCGTGAGGCGCAGGTAACCGTTTCTCGAAACAAGAATGGTCACGTCCATGTCGCCAATGCCCCCCTCACCATCGAATTCGAGAGTCTGTTTCTCCGTAACGCGGACGTGCCCAGAGAGCAAGACATAGAATTCTCGGAGGCTGATCTTGTTGAAATGGCCGACACCATATGGACTGCACAGGGAATCAGCAAATGAACTGCTCTTCAAATGGTTCTTTGTTCTGTCTTCATTGCTTTGAATGGGGTCTGCCATGCCCAAATCTAGCTGTCAATACCGACTTTCCATCAATAATTCACCCGTGTACGGGAAATGCCTTTTCTTTTTCGGCTACTCACATTGGTCTACATCCGTTCTTCTGTAGCCATATCCTCCTCGCTATTCAATACATTAGCTATCAAGTCCATTCACTCGAGTGGTGCAGAGCAAGGATACAGCTGCATAACTGCTATCCATGACCCAGGCAGTACAGTATACAGTGTAGCCTAGAGTGCTTGATATCAGATAATAAGGTGCTCGATATACCGAAGATACAGGATCCAATAGTCCTTCCGGGGCAGCTGAAGAGACTTGTGCGATATTCCCACTTTTTCAGCCATAAAAGAGACCCCAAGTCCAATGTCAGCTACTCTGTATCCATAATTTCATCGCTGCTCATTACCCAGCCTTGTTCCGGAATTCAAGAACACTTATGACGGGCAGTGCGGCCCTACCACAAATACAATCGCCCTCCCGGGAGACAACGACCACACGGACTCCATCTCACTTTGGCAAATCCCATTCCCAGCCTCAATATCCCCGTTTCTTGTCTCCATGATACGGAGTAGAAATATCCTATCTTTCTCCTCGTATTATGAATGATGCCTCAGGCAAACAGCCCCACGAAAAGCACCCCAAACAACTCTCACCTGTCATTCCTACAAACAACACCACCCCGTTACGACTTTTACCAGCCTTTGGCCAAAGCAACCCAGGCATTACTACTATGGAGATATGCGAGAATAGCGAAATGTTTGTGGAGGAAGACGACGATCTTGTCTTCGACCACACCAAACTGATCCTGCGACGAGGCGACGAATACTTTCATGCCAGGGCTAACTGGCGTAACCCATCACCTTCCGCGGATGACCTCAGTCATCTAGAAGTCAGCAAAATTCCCATCAAAAATGTCTGGCCACCAATGGACCCAAGCTTCACGCTCGCTCCTAGCCCTCTGCCTCCGGACTCTTACTTCAAGCAGCCGAGTCTACTATATTACGGCGATACCCCTGCTTCCCTAGAACCTGGCCGTCAAGTCCTAGCTGAGGTGGAGGTGTGCGAAGTGCTGCGAAGACATCCACACCCCAACATTGCCCAATACCTTGGTTGTGTTACCGAGAACGGGAGGGCCATGGGGCTCTGTTTTAAGAAATATGACCTGTCCCAACACCTTTCGACAAAGCCCTTTTCCTCCAAGGGATTGAGAGTGGTGTCCGGCATATGCATGCTCTGGGGCTTATACACAATGATCTGAATCCATCAAACATCATGATGAATGGGGATAGTCCGGTAACCATCGACTTTGACTCATGCAAGCGAGAAGGGGAGAAACTAGGTCTCAAGTTGGGAACTTTCGGTTGGGCAATGGAGGGCGTAGACTATGCAACACCAAAGAACGACTACTTTGGTCTCTCAAAGATACGAGAGGCCCTGGTGGAAGAGGAGGAGCGCAGGTATGAGTGATAAATTGAGGTGATAGTTATCATCAATCATATAACTAAGCCTGTCTGAAACCCCACTATCTCCAAAATGCGCCACCAATCTCTGACCAAAACCGTACTCATCAAAGTATGATTTGTCCGCTAGGGTGTATCCATACAGCTTCACTACCGCGGCCGCACATAGCTTCGAGAGTACCTGCAGGTTGTCCGACAGCAGTCCGAGATCTTGGCCGTGTACCGTGATCTGTCGGTTCGGTAAAGTGTGCGAAAGTTGCAGGCGTCCGTGGGGGGAATAAACTCGTCACAAGCTATTTTCCTAGGTCTTTGCCAGGATGATAATCAGCTCATGGGATCTTGATGAAGCACGGAGTACCTTTGGCGATATGATTTAGGGGTTTTCCTTTCAAGTGGTTGTGGAGGAACTTTTGAGCGTAATTATGGCAAGGAAAGCTTATAATGGAAAGGACTAGAGAGCAAGTCCGGAAAATGATAAGTTGGAAGACTTGATAATGGAAAGATGAGAGCATGAGGAAGCTTTATATCTCTTTGCCGGAGGACGCTCCAGGCTGACAGTTGGGACTCCATTGAGACTCGAAGTTCTATGGCTTTCCATCCAGCAAACAACAAACAACAAACAATGTGATAGTGGCGCTTGAGCGGGATAGTGAGTCCAAAGTGTAGACAGGGACAGGGTTTCGAGCGCTACCATGAATGGTCCAAAGATGAGGCTGAAACGTATGCATCTTCACCAGCACATCCCCCCCTTCACGGCCTGCTCCGTTCACAAATCAGAGGCAATGTGATGCCAACAATTCCATGTGTGTAGGAATACCTTTTGTTTGCTATCAACTAATCCCCTCATGGTCTACTCTGCTCATTGGTCGAAGATAGCATCCCTGGCTCATGCTAAGGTCTGTTGAACACCAATAGCAATCTGCTTTTCGGGTGCTTGCGTGTCGAAGGCGCAGTGTAGAGGAAATAGATAGAGGTCTGACTTCGGCGATGTGTAGAAGTGGTAGCCATCTGCAACAATATCAAATCATTCTGGTCAAAATTAGTAGACACAATCCGATCACATCTCAATCACCAACACCCAACCCATCTCTTAGTTTCAGAAGAGCATTGGAGATTAGGGCTTTAAAAATTTTGGTTCTTTTTTGACTTAAGTATTACTGGATAAAGAAAAAGGCATTATACAGAATTCACCAGATAAATGACTTCCCAGTGTCTCTAATCTAAGCGCCATTGGCTCGACCTCTTGCTTGTTTCTCTGCCTCGGCCAAAATGCACGCTGCCTCCTCACTCCCCCTTTCCAATGCATACTGGGCGGGCGTCAGTCCATCTTCCGAGAGCTTCAGCGGATCAGCACCCTTCTCCAGCAGGAATGGAATTGTATGATGGCGATTCCACCGGGCAGCAGAATGAAGGACAGCCCCTGGATCCGAGCGAGGTCTTCCACAGTGACTAATACCGTAAAAGTGTACACCGTTTATATCACAGCCATAATCCAGGAACAGTTCAATCACAGTCTTCCAGTCATCATCCTTTCTCATGATGGCGTACTTCAGAGGTATGCCTTTAGTGGGATCAGCGCCCCGTTCGTGTAAGAGCTTGATGGTGTCTAAAGACCCATACTGGGCTGCATAACAGATAGGAGTACAGTATGAGAATGTCCTTGCATCAGGATCTGCTCCATGATCAAGCAGCCATCTAACTGCCGCTCCATTTCTAACCGAGGCACTGTAAGTTCAGTCAGTTGTTTGGTATGCAGTGAAGCACTCTAGGTCCTACCTCATGATCGTGTAACCACTTGCTTGAGTCCTCATGTTGAAATCCCACCCATGGCGATACAGAGTCTCCAGAACCTCTGGTCTCTTATCCTCAGGTATCTCGTCATTGAGGGCACTGAGTCCCGCCGTCCAACTTAACTCGATCTGTTCTTCTTCCAACAAGTACACCAATGATGGTATATCACCACGGCGAATGGGGGTTTTCAGAAATTGCTGGAGTTGAGAGAACCGGCATGGATCTGGAGTAGATTGGTCTGCACGCCATCCATTGATAACTGCTCTGATTTGGTCGAGTCCTTTTGCCTCATATAGACGCTGCTCCCATTCATCCACTCTCTCGTCTGCGCTATCATCCTCTGACTCGGGCAACCTTGTGGATATGTCGGACATGGTATTTCGAGCTAACGATTTCTGGAGAGACAAAGGAGATAGTATTCGATCTGATCTGTGAAAGTGACTGAGAAGTTTGGAAAATTCTGCTATATAGTAATACTTCGAGGTAAAATAAGGCAGACTGCTGGGTCGCCAATTCTCCTCATGTGGCAGTGCAAGGCATAAAATCACGGCAGATCATGATTCATGAATTACAGAGATCCCTTCCTGTTATATAATGAAATCGAAAATCTCGCCCTATCATCGCCGCCGGGATTGCCGATCAGTAGTATACGGACTATCATAGGGGTATGTTCTCTGTTGTATGTACGGCGCAGAAAGCCAGGAATAATGGCCCCCAAAGACAGTCAACCTAATCGTGCCTCAAAAATGCCTCGAGGACGCCCGATAATGCCATGGATAAAGGCACCTGTGCTTTTGGCAGTATGCCTTATGTTCAGCCAGTTGTCTATATAAACAATGTCCTATGCCTGCCATGTTTTCAGCATCATCCAGCAGTAACCCATTTTCTCTTTTGAATATCTCGGTTATATATATTCCTCAGAAACATTGAGAAATCAAGACCATGTACTTCCAGAGCCGACTACTTTTGTGGTTCCAAACCCTCGCGGTTTTGGTATTGCTCTTCAGTTTCACAGTCAGAGCTGTACCGTACGTTAATCAAGCCCATTGGCAGTGTTTGTTCAGTTCTAACTGTTTTGTTGTTTATAGAACAAGTGAATCTTCCGAAGAGTGCAACGACGTATCTGAAAAGTTCACCCGTTCTCGATGCGAGCCGAACGTATGTGGTGCTGAGAATAACAAACGTGACTATGTCAATGAGACAGACGTTGAAGAAGATGAGGTAGATGATGACTCCGGCCATTTATCGTCGCTACCATTTCTTTCGGTCAGCGATGATAACAATGAAACCATTTCGTCCGAGACTGGGCTTACCAAACGAGCGTTTGAGTGGCCGGGGGGTCGTCGCCTTGATAGATATATCATGAGGGTTACCAAAGGTCGTGGTCGAAATGGTCTCACGCCATTGATTTCCGACCCTTCTACCTCGACATCTGTATTTGAGCAGTTCGGCGATGAGCCAATGCATATCGGCACTGGTGATCTTTGTGGCTGCACCTCTTTGTTCATTGTCTCTGATGAAGCTGTCTATGCTGCGCATTATTATGAGAGTCTTGCTTTCGATAACGACCCAGGTTTCAAAAAACAAGTCACAAAATTCCTTCTTAGAAAGAGACCATGGACGACCGGAAACAATGGTGGAAGCTATCCTGGTCTCGCACAAGTGGCACACTATTTCGACCCAAGAACGACCAGAGCGTACATCATGACTCCCGCCCTACAGGTTGGTGAGAGGTTTGTTCAAGGCCCGGATCTCGAGCCGGTGCCTATACCAATTTATGATGTCTCACGCGGTGGTCAGTACGAGTATCTCCAGCCTGGGCAAGACCCAAGAAATCAGCCTTGGATCCACCAGTTACGGGATACGGTGAGAGATATAATACACGTTCGACCCTCGATTAGGGTTTACGAGGCTGCGGATTGCGACTGGGAAGGAGACAGACTGGACAACACTGTCAGTGGACGGGCACTCTTCGAATATGACCCTGATTCTGTGCAGGCACGCCTCTTTTTCGAGAACAGACTAGTGATGCATAGGGATGTTGGATGTACATAGTTTATACTTCACAGGAAATGGTTAATATGATTTCTAGCTATCGTACAAAGTACTGGGCTTGATACCACCATATGTCTTTTCATGCCGCTGAAATTCACAAACATATGTCTACTCTCCTTGGTCTCGCTACTGCAAGTCAGGGGTATCTGATCCTAGTTGAGATGTTCACTAAGTAAAGAATAAACCAAGGCACCCTTTTTCATACCGGCATACTCCAAGTCCGCATGTCGAGGCTTAGCATGCGACTAAATCCAGAGTAAATGATGCCGGAGACTAATATCATAATGAGATGTTGTTGAGTTAGATAGACGCTATTCCGTAACTAACTACGGCTTGACCCTTGACTAATCATCAACGGAGCCCCGAATCTCCGACACTTGGGGAAAGGGAGCACTGCTCCCTGATCGCTCCCTGAGCCTGCCAGAGGAATCTGGGAGTGACCGGAGCGGTAAGTGCGTGCTCAGTGAGCAATCAGGGAGTGTCCCAGAACGCTCCCGGGGCGCTCACGTGCTACCCTCATAAAAGCGGCGGCACCCGAATCGGGCAACTGGACGGAAATTGAAGAAAAACATTTCACTTATATATATATATATAAAATATCTGTATCTGAATGTTGGATTGAATGTAGTTGGATGGTGCAGCCCTAGACCCACACCGTAAGCACGTGGGTGCTATGATCTCCCAATTCCGCGTACAAATAGATTGGACGGATAGTCATATATGTTCCCTTTTATATAGATCATTGGTCTATGTGTCTTGTTGTCTGGATTCCTCCTATAAACTTGGGAGTCTAGGTGCAGTAAAAGTGAGTGTGATATGGTTGGGAACTGGCATGAACTTATCACTAACAGCTCTTTAAGGATATCTTCGAACATGAACATTCAATGCTTCAATACGAATACGCCATTTTCTGGTTTGCTTTGGAGCATAAATATGCACATGCATAACCACATACCCATACAGACCCATAGCCATATATGACACTAAACTGAGCAACCCAGCCGGACCCAATCCATAAATCATAATAATTATACACAATCCCATTTCGCCAACCGAACCCAACCCACCAAATCAAACAAGCTCATTTATCATGCGCATCGTTAATCCTCCTCCAAACCTCCGCTTCCACCTGTACCAATTTATCCCCTGCGGTTTGCATCCACTCCTTCGCCATATCCAGGAACCCCTTTTCACCAATCTCTTCTCCATCGTCGGCCATTATATTGCGGTCGTAATTGCGGTTGTTGTCGGTTTGGTAGTGCATCGGCAATGTCGACGGCATAGGCTGCGGAGGCGGGTAGACGGATCCAAACGGCGTGGTGGTTGAATTCGGTATTTGATTTGCATACTGGTTTTGGTACTGTTGCTGTGCCGGTGCAGCGGCATTAGGGTTATATCCGTAGCCATACCCATACCCCCCATACCCATATGGTGTCGCACTCGCAGTCGAAGTAGAAGTAGTAGCAACCGGGCCCGGCCCTCCCATCTGCGCAATCCCATGCTGCTGTTGCGGAATAGGTTCCCCGACTTTCGGCGGCAGAGGAACGATTGAATGACCCTGACCCTGGGTATCTAAACAACCCGCCGGCAACGGCTCCGGCACCGCACCAGGTTGCGGCGGCGGCGGCGGCGACGAAGTACTCGCTGGCGTAGGATTCGTTGTCTCAGTAGGCGTGTCCACAGCTGGATCAGATCCCTGCACGGAAGCTGTTGCTTCTGGTAGTGAGGACATGCTGGCGGGTTGGGCGGCGCCGTAGATTGGGGGGTTTGAAGGGGCGGTTGCGGTTGCTGTCGCGGAGGTGGTTGGAGGTTGTTGGTTCTGGGTGTTGGTGTTGGTGCCCTGGGACTCTTGTGTAGAGGTGGGATGTTGTGTTCCTTCGGGAGCACCACCTTCGGCTGTGTGCGCGACTGTCATTGTAGGTTCCAGAGGCCTCAATCTGAATGTCTTCTTGGAATATAGCGAGGGATAGTAAGAGTAGAGTCGTAGTACAAAGGCGGCTAAAGCTTGGCGGACATCGACGTCATGTCACAAGGTTGCTCACGTGACACCACGTGCAGATGAAAATTCTTACTTGGCCAAAGGACAAAGGACGGAGTCCCAAAAGCATTTAATTACCATTGAAAAGAAATACAGACCAGAATTGAAGAAAAAAAGAAAAGCTTGCAGACAGTAGTAGTAGTAGTAATAAAATACACAACGGGTACAAGAGGAAATGTCACATGGCTCTACAATCAAGACACCGAAAGCGCCCTGATTGATATTTCTATCAGACCTCCACGCCAACATGCAGCATCTAGCAGTTACGCCAGACGCCGACCAACCCCTTCCCCGACACCAAAACGGTTAGGAATTAAATCATCTATTTGAACTTCTTGCCGAAGAGGATGAGCTG
>WURS02435304.1:0-15428 GCA_011762765.2 Rhinocypha anisoptera | reverse complement strand
TCCCCCCCCCCCCATCACCTGCCGCTCCCAACCCACTCATGTCTGGGGTTTTACTTCCGTGCCCTTGCATTTAGCGTGCGGGCGGTAGTATAGAAACGCGAGGTTTTTTCTCTCCTCTCCTTTCACAGTCCTATCCATGTAATTATTCAGTAACACGCCTTTCGTCGGGCCCCGTGACTCACCGCGGTGTTATGTATAGTATATTGTTCCAATTTCTCTCTCTCCCTCGGTTTTTCCTTTAAGGTGCGCTGTTCGGAATCATTTCCCCTTTGATGGCCTAGAGACTTATTTTCTCCTTATCAGCAGCTTGTTTAAAATTGAAGAGTTTAAATCTGCCTTACGTAATCGGAAATTAGTATTATTATTACGCGGTTCCCCTTTTTTTCGCGGTACCTAGGTTACCTAAATCTAATGATTCTTCTTACCATTTTTCGACCCTAGAAAGAGTGGATTCAACTTTATCACTATTCCAAACATTGGGTTAGTTTTTTCTTGCTTAGGGTTTCCTTTTCATCATTTAGTTTTGGAGGGAAATGGCTAAGGGGCAAGATGTCGACGCTTCTATAAGCTGCCTTCTTAATTTATCAACTGGCATTATCTGGTGGCGATGCATAATTATTTTATATAATAAATTTTCAAAATCTTCAACTCTGCTTTCTTTAATACGTAATACGAAATACGTAATCGTATACGTAATAATACGTTTTTAATACGTAATCGTATTGTGAATGCAAACGATGGCCGTTGATATGCTGCTGGGCTGGCTTATTAGTCTAGGCTGAAAACCTGTGACGACTTAATGACTGTTCTTTTTTATTACCGTGCGCGAAATTCTTTCGAAGGTGAAATCCGAAAAGGTTTATTTTCTATCCTTTAGTTTTTCGCCCGTTAAACACTTCTCCGAACATATCGAAAAGTCGTCGGAAGTTAATTTTTCCAGTGCCTGAGGTGCACGGCATTGATTTCTTTTTCCGACCGTGAGAGAGTGAGTGACGGAGATAATTGAGACCAGTCTGCTTTTCAACTGGATCGCCGTCCTTCGAGAAACCGGGTACGAATCGAAAATTGTGGGTTACTGTTGGAAGGTTTTGTTACCAATTATATAATTTATTTTATATTCTCCCCTGAAATCTGTATAAACGGGAGAAAACTGATGCTGACGCCTTGTGATTTGAGTCCATAAAATTCCGACTGTGATTAATTGTCCTTGGCGATAACACCCTGAGTGCTCAACTACTGACCCCTGTTGAAAGAGTTGTTTTTTTCATCCTGCGGGATTAACGACAGCTTTTCTTGGACATACATTTTATATCGCATGGTTATGAAGTCGTCATTGTCCCATAGCACCAGCGGAGAATTTATAAAGTGTATGCATATTTGTATTTTTTTTTCTTCGTTGTTTTGAAAATAGTCGCTATAGGCATTCAATTTTGTCGATGGATCGCGTGGTTTTTACTCTCGGAAAATTGTTGGGAGGAACAAGTGCGTATCAGCCAGTGGAAAGTTGATCTTCCGTTACTCTGGCTCCTTCTGGAATCGTGGTCCTCCGCGTTCCACTCCTTAAACGCGAGTCCCCCACCCTGGACTCCTTCCCGGTCTCGGTTTCATTCTAAATTCTTTGTACTCGCTCCCGTAAGCATCAAGAGGTGTTTTTGTTATCGTCGCTCCGCAGTGTTTTGACTGGAGCCGGCCACTTTTTTTCTTCTCTGTCTTCCTCGTCGTCTTTTGCTTTCGGGGTTATTATTAGAATTTTGATTCCCGGCGTCCAGCAAGTTCTCCGCCTCTCGTGCCTGCCTTCGGGCGCATTCATTCGTGTGGTCTCCCCACCCTCCCCCCCCCTCTCAATTTCCATTCATTTTGTGTTCAAGGGGCCCGCGGAAGCTATGTCGTAGCATTAGTACAGGCGATGTGTATTTCATTATTGCAATACGGTTTCACCCTAATCCTACCTCTCCCGCGATTGTTATTAATTGAAAACTTTTATGCATGCGTATAAATAATTTTTCTCCGCGGTCGGAGTTGCGTGTGTGCGTTCCCACCAGCTGTGCGGCAGAGATCTCCCCTATCGGATATAAACTCCGGGTTAAAGCGGTCGCACTTTCCCCGACGATGACGAACGCGGCCCGAGGGGGCATCGGCCGGGCTCACCGGGGGAGGGGGTTGTGTCGGGGAGGCCGCACGCGTTGGGGGAGGGGCGAGACGAAGAGGCGGAGAGAGAGAGAGAGAGAGGGACAAGGACCCACACAGAATGACGACTAGAGAGGCGTTTTCATTTCGACCGCTCGCTCTCGTTTCTCCGCGACCGGAAACGGGGTGTAAGGTTCAACCGAGTTTTTTGGCTGCGAAATATTTTCATCTCGTGGGGCTTGTCCTCATCGTTCCTATCGACCCCATCAGGGAGAGATCGAGACTAGTTTTTTTTTTTGTTTTTTACTTTCACGACTCCCCAGGGTGGGAGGAGAGGGTGATCGCGGGAAATTGTCAGTCTCGTAAGCGGGAAGAATGGTGCGTGGAATGCGTCGGTGACATACTCTTCCGCTCCATTGACGTTATTGCCTCGCCTTCATTTTTCTTTTTAATCTTTCGAGCGCTTATGAGGTTCGTCGCCGGTTCTGCCCGCATTCCTCTGGAACGGTTGCGAGAGAACGTAATTACTTCGCTGCCGTAATAGGTAGTGTACCGTGCTGCAGAGCATTCTTTCATTATTATTTGATTCTTTCCTCGTGCAGTAGATAACTGATTTTACAATGAACTCTGCTGCTGTTTGCTGAAGGAATGACCTTAGTTTCTCGACTATCCTTCCACTAGGAGGATTCAGAGAAATTAGTTTCGACTGAATACCTTACGTTTATGCTATTAACAGTTAAAGATTTTCTTGCTTCGTCGGTTTAAAATGTTCTTTCATCTCTAGTAAATATGACTATGGTTTCCTTAGGATTGTTATTATTAATTTTTAGGGTCCCATTGTGCGATGCTCCTTCCGTTTTTTGTTCCCTTGTACAATTCATAAAGATGCATAGGCTTTGAATGAATAGTTGTGTGCGTTTTAATGGTCCGACGTTAATCCCTTGGCGCAATGATGGAGCACTTTGCAAAATTCGGGCCAGTAATCCTCTCCTAAGCTTTCTCTTTAATCCTTCCATTAATATATTTCTTCCTTAATTACGTTTTTGGATGTGAATGTAACTCCGGATCTCAAGTGCCACCAAAGAATCGTTGTTGTCGGGGATAATGCATTTATTTATATCCTATCGGTGCAGGTGTAAACCCAGACACATCCGTAATTAGTGTGTTTTAATGGGACAGATTTTTCCATTGCTGAAACATCTGTCCGGAAAGTCCGTGGGGCTCCTACTTGCTCTTTACATTGCTTACTTTTTGTACAGAAACACTCAACCTATACCACACTGCTTTTAGCGGTTGTAATTTCGATGAGCTCAAATAATTTAACTATTTCCGTTCATCATCCGTGACGATATGTGATTGCTTTTGTTCAACTTTGTGACTTAAAAAGTTCCAGTTTCTCGCCACTAAAAAGTTTCAGTTGCTCGCCACTAGATGACTGATTTACTTAACCTAATACATTGAAATATGGATCTAGATAAGTGCGTTATAGATTAAGTAGATTTACTTTTACGCTCCGCTCGCGTGTCTAGACATCATGGGAAGTCTCTCGAGAATGCCAATCCATAATTTGCTCCGTTTGTCAGGTTGGAATCATCTGGAAGATTCCTCTCATTGCGTAAGAAGAGTTTGCTCCCGGAGTACAGGATGTCGACTCTTCCCTTCTGCTCTTCCCAATCTTCTTCGGGTCGTCGAGTCTTGCGAAATTCACACGGTCCATCTGTTGTTTCCCCCCCCCTCTTAGATCGTTTCATTCGTGACCCTAATAACAGTGAATGCCGTCTTTCCGCACTCATTACATTGCAGGGCCTCACACACGAGAACAAATAGTGCGAATCCATTCTGTGTATGCATGGTCCAGCGACTCTCTGGCCCATGCAAACAGCATAGGACAGGCTGAGTCAGAGGTTGATCGTAAATAAAAGCGTTCCCACGGGTATAGCATTTCAGTTTGTTCTTCGTTTACGATTCACACCGCTCGAGGTCACAACAGGAATAGGTCCTTCATTTTCTCCACCGATCTCCCCTCCTCTCTTTCTATCCTTACCCCCCCCCCTCCTCCACCCCCCCTTCAGCGTTATATTCAACGTCGCCACAATGACCGCGGTGTGTCATGGGTCATGGGCCAACTGAACCTTGGGTTATTCCTCGTCTACGATGGTATAAAAAACGAGAGCGTCCAGCAGAGAGACGTTGTGGGACCAAATGACTTTTTCTTGCCTTTTCTTCCGATGTCTTACATCCGTGCTATCGTGATTTGATTTTTAGGGTCTTTATTCATGTATGGTGCGCGTTGTCCTTGGAGTATGAACGTGATTGGAATGCACTTGTCGTTGTGCAATGTGGCCTCGTATTTTCAATTGTGCGTGGTGGAAGACCCTCTCCGTTATACAATGAAGAATGAGAGGAGATTACTCTTGATAGGGCCACTGATTAATGTGGAGTTCGAAAATCTTATTATGCCGGTTGATTGAATAGGAATTGTATATTTTTTTAAAGAAACCTTTTACCTTTCATTGATTTTCCCACGAATTTCACTTACCCAGGTAAGTTTCAAGTCCAAGAATCTCAAAAAAGTTAATTTATTTTACTAATGAATCGAGCCAACAATCAAATGTTTAATGCGGAGCGTTTGGTGGGAATAGTGTAAGTTACTCTCACAGAATTAACTTCGGCCATGTTGTTTCTTATATTTTCCGTAGACTCTGGTTCTCCAATCATTCCGGTCATTGACTTTTCCTTTTGCGTTTCATCGTCAATGCGTTTCATGTGTTCCGGCTCTTTTTTTTTTACTGCCAATGGACCCGTAAGTGATCTTAGACCTTCATTACTCATGACATAATGGTTGTGGAGAAAAACCGAACTTTCTCCCTTCTCCCCCCTTGCCTCTCATTCGTTCTCCTCCCGTTCTATCCCTCTTTTACGTTTCTGCATTCCTTATTTTTTCATCCCTCTCTCTGCTTTCTCGTATTCGGGTCAAACGACTAGTTTTTTTTATTTCCCCTCTCTTATTCGTCCCCCTTCGTGATGAGAAGTTGGCGGGTGATGTTTGTACGGGTTACGACACCTCTTGTTTACTTTTGCGTCGGGGAGGGCGGGACTCAGGTGATGACCTGGGTTTGACGTAGCGCGCCGAGACTTTTTTTTTATCAGAGCACTCCGTTCTCCCAGGCGAAACTCTTCTCCTCCCTCTCTCGGGTCGAAGAGGATTGGAAAAAAATAATTGTTTTCGAAACATGGCGTAGTAACCGAACTCAAAAGTTATCTAGTTTGGGTTCCGAGACAAACTACCTTCGTGTATACTTTATCACGTTTGCTCAAGTTTTTTTTTCGAAAAGTTTTATTTAACATTTCGGAAAAAATGAGGGAGCCAGCGCTTATATCGCTTAAAAAAACTTTGATTTTTTGTCCGTAACATGACAAGTTATCCTCCATTGTGTCCAAATGGACGTCGGATCTAATAATGATGGTATTCCTTCCAAGTTTCAGACAGCGGAGCGTGGGAAACGTTCACATATGCCAGTTTTGACACCGAACTTTTTGGTGCTCATTAAACATTGCTGGTTTGCGCTCACGGGAAGCGTCGCACTGTTGTTGACATCGTTATCTTGAATAGGGTTGCATAACTTTGGAATTATAAGGGTGCGGAGGAACATTTAGGAGTTGAAAATTAGGACCATCCTCTCGCTCTCTCCAGCCTTCCATGAACTCTCTTTTGGAAACCCTTTAAGGATTCATCCTGTGCACTCCCTTTATTATATAATATTTGCACTCAGAAGTACACGGAAGCGTCTCTTACTTGGCCAGAAGTCCGCAACTTGGCCAGAAGGGGGTCTGTAAATCCTGCGTGGATTTGTAACTGTTAACAGGGTTGCCCATTATTTTTCCGAGTTTCCGAATCGTAAACCGCTGCTGATACTAACTCACCTAATACAAAGCGAAAGAACTTAGTGAGGGTGTATACATTTAATTGGGTTGGGAAGTTTACAGATGTACAGATCCATGTATTTCACGGTGCAAACGGTTATAGCAGTGGGGCGAGATTTAGAGCTCGTTCCAGTGAATGGGTTATTCATGCACGAAAGTCGTTAGATTTCATTAGCGAAAATTTTTAATATCCATATTACGAGGCAAAACACTAAAAATTTCCATATTGAAAGTGTGTGCAAATGTAACTACTGTTTACCTTTTGTGAATATGGATGCATACGGGGTTTCCCAACTTGAGTTCTCTGATGAGATCAATATTTTACTCTAGCGCTCGAATGGTGTTGGTGTTGCTTTCACCTCTTCCTGGTTTTATTTATCTTTGTGTGGTACCTTCTCTAGTACGTGTCGACGTGCTCGTTTATCCTCTAGTGTAATTCAGTCGAGGAGTATTGGGATTTGTGTGTGCCCATTTGAAAGCGAGTTAAGGCGGGTACGTGAATTCAAGGGCGTGTCGTAGCTAGTTGTGACCGACCTAATTTCACAGCCACGCTTGTTACCTCTGGCATTTCCAACGGAGGTGATATGGTGCTTTCCTAGTCCCGCAATCGATATGACAAGTTAAAATGCTCGTTGATAGCATCCCTATCCTCGCCCAAGCTTTCATATGTTGGGAGCATTTTGTGCATTTCAATCGTGGCTGCTAACTCGGGTGGTATTTCTGTTGCAGCAATTTCAAGAGCAAGTTCAGAACTTTCAAAATGCCATTACATTACTTACTCGGTCATTTAAAAATTTGAGAAATGCATACTCTCTGGCGTTTTATGTTTTCCTTCTTTTTTAGACATAATATCGCGATGAAATATAACGGGGTACATTTTGAGCTTGACTATGGAGGGGGAACACGACGTAATTCAATGTCTTCCTTACTCTGTTTTAGGGCTCTTTCCTGAATCAATGGTTCAATCACTGATCAATACGTCAAGTGTGCTTTTGAACGAAAAAGATTTTAAAGGAGGAATCGTGCAAATTCTAAGTTTTGGCGGAATCTTTTTCCTTGTATGTCAGCGGTGCTAAGATAAATGGTTCGAAGTTTTCGCAACTTGCTGCATTCCGAGATAATGGACCTACCTTGGGGGGGTTGCCTTAGGTTATCGCATATCGTATTTTGACAGCGGGTCGAACTGACAATGAGATGACTTCGATCTCGACGTATGTTTCTTCCACCAGTAGCTTAAGAAGTTGTCAAATACGAGGGAAGAACGTTGTCAAATTTTTTGGGGTTGCAATTTTCATTTTATTCGGAATTGTCTGGAATCCATTGGCGGTCACATTTTCCTCGGCGAGATTTTGGATTTCACCGACGTACGTACTGTGCCAGCTGTCCTTGCACTAAAGTGCTTAATCATCGCTCGGCGCACGTTTCATGCTAAAATACTCTTCGGGGATATTATGAAATGCTGCCTTCGGGGCGGGTTCGATTCATCTGGACGAAGAAATCCCAGGCGGATTTTTCTTGCCACGAAGCGTAATATCGTGAATTGTAAATTGATTGTCCAATGCCCCTGCGCGAGACTAATTTGATCTTCTGAAAATTTTGTAAGTCAAGCTAGTTTCTTAGATTACTTCTTCGTTTGTTTCCGTAGCGTCCAAAGGGCGGCGAATGTTGAAATTAGTTAGCAGGTCACGCACACAAGTTAAAGCCATTCATCTTCCTCGGTTGGTTTTTTTTTATTTTTCCTAATATCACACTCGGAGCTGACGTCATTTTCCCATCAGCCTATATCGTTCCGAAATCATTTGTTTACTTTTCACTCGAGTCGCCGCCGACTCAATTTGCGTTTCGACACCTCATTCAACCGTCGTCATTCGGGTATTCGTGCTTCATTCTAGCCGTTGGCTTCTTTTTCGTATTTTTAGTCACCTCTTTTCATTCGAGTTGTGCTGTCGCCGGGCAATCCGAGCACGTTGTCGGACAGAACTACTTGTCGAGGGGACAAAAGTTGGTTCCTGCTACTTTGAAGTTAACTTCAAAGGGAGAATGCCTTTTGACCCAGAGGCATAATAGCCAATATGCTAGCGCAGCCTCCCGCATCGTTTTATTACTAGCAAATTTTCAATTCGAGAACTCGCAGGTGTGTTCGTCATTAGTTGCGTCTCGGTTTATGACCCTCGGCTTCTGATCGGCCCGCCAGTGTAGAGATCTTTTCCTTATCTCGAGTGTAAAAATGCGCAAGCTCATGGGGACCCCCATCTTATCAACTCACGACTGCCCGACATCTCATTCAATTAATTCAATTTCTGCTGGACAGGCGCTCGCCTTGTCTCTGGCCTAGTCCGAATGAGTGGAGTCTTCGCCACATCTCGCCTCTCGGTTGCCCTTAATTAAATCACTGGCGGTGGAGTTATCGCTCCTCGAGAAGAAAAGCGCCGCGCCTCCGTGGCGGGTCTTAAAACCCTTTGACGCCTTCGAATTCCGTTCGGCGGGGGTGTGGTCTCCTCCTCACGGGGGGAACACATACAATAATCCGTGTAAATGAGACGTTTTGCCTACTTCCTCCCAAATTAATACACCGGCGAACACCTCGTGATCTCTTGACGTCCGACGCGACGGCTGGCTTGGGTGCAATTCTTCCGCCCCACTTCTCTCTCTCTCTCTCCGCATTCGCCCGATTGAGTTCGTTTCCACGTCTCTCGACGTGGGAGTCTGGCTTTTCCACGTAGTCCCCCGCCCCGGGGCGCAGCTGTCGGTGACGGTTTTCGTCCCACGAAGCCCAGCTCAGCTGCGATAGCGCACTTTTATCTGTCTGTCGCGTGCCTTTCAAGATTTCCACGATCGGTTTGTATTAATTAATTGATAAATATTATGTCTCCCCGTCATTGCGATAAGGCGATGATTTATTTTTTTTATATTATGTCTCCCCGTCATTGCGATAAGACGATGATTTATTTTTTTTTGGTCAGAGGCACGTCGCGGAATTCGACGTGAATGATTGCACGTGGGACTTGATCGTCGATCAGTCTCGAATTCGTTGAAACATTTCGCAATTCTTGAGGAGTGATACGAATATCATCTGACGTAAGGGGGCAAAGTTGCATATTTACTCGAGTAATATGCATAATTTTTTTCAAGATGTCTTGCCAAGATATCTACGAGAATTTGCCTCGTGTGTGTCAATTTATATTCCTGAAATACTATTCAAGTCCGTCATGCACGTGGCTTAGTTGTTTTAACTACCTAATTAGTTCGGATTTCTTTTTGTTGTTATTGCATGCCAGATATGTGGCTGTGTTCGTCACTCGAAAAACCATTAATGTTTCAATCCAACAGCTATGTGTTCCTTTTATTCAGTTTTTAAAATGTTACTGTTTTCCTTCTTTTTTTCGAGAATATTTATGCAAAAATGACTACTAAGCAAAAGAAGCAAAGAAGAATATTACATGGTGGTGTTGCATTGACGACGACGTTTGAATAACGATTGCTTTGGCTTACCTCCTAATAGCCTTTCTCATTTCGAAAAGAGGTAACTAAACTCTGTTGTTTAGATTTAGATCTAGCGCTCTCTGCCTCCTCACGCTTTTAAAATCCCCGTCGGTTCTTGCCCTCTCGCTTCTTCCAACCCGCTCTTTTCCGTTTCCCCTCTTTTGCTTTGCGTTGAACGCTCCTTGACCCGTTTTTACCTCCCCCTCTCCCACTCCCCCCCCCCCTCCCCCCGGGGCCGTCTCGGAACCCCATCCCCTTCACGTCTCCTTTTGAATGCTTTTCCTCTCTCCCTCCTCTTCTAGCAGTCATTTTTTTAAGTCCACCCCGAAACACTGCTTATAGATACACCCCCGTAGACGCAGAAGTTGGGACCGTCGGTAGGTCGTCGCCTCTGTAACTACGAGGGTCCTAGTTGTTTTTAGAGTCGGGAGAACGGGCAGATCGATGAAGGGAGCAAGGATGAGGTTTACTCTTCTCTTCCTCATAACGTTAACGTCGAATTCCTCGTCCTACGCCTTACTCCATTCTTATTTTCATTCAATGGCGACGCGAATTGAAGGATTCCTCTCGAAGCGCGTGACGCGTCACGGTCATATCTCTCGGCTCTGTAATCGTTTGATTCACTCTCGGCTGTTTCTATTTCTGCTTCGTGTCGGATTTTTGGTCGGATACCTGGCAGATCACTGATTTTGTTTCACTCGGTTTAGTAACTATAAAAACTATTCTGTCCATGAACTGGAAATCGGGTGACGTTCGATGTGAAATATTTATCATTGCGTAAGATGCCGTGGTGAATTTTAACCGTTTCTTTCGGTCGAGGGTATTATTCATCACCCATCGGTTACCACGAAATTATATTCCCTTTCACTTTTATTTTTATTCTTATGCCGTTGATCAGACATTCACGTAAACTTAAGGCATATTAAAACGAGATGGACAATGTTTGATGTGTAGATTTTATCTCTGGGCACGATATTCTGGTGCCTTTTCACAATGCTCTTGGATGGGAAGCGATTGAATAATTACGTAGTGCTTAAGAATGTCCCTTTCGCTTTCCTGTTCTCATACCAACTCTTCCTTTTTCTAGTCTCCTGCGGCATAGCGCCCCTCTGTCTCCCATTCCTCCACCCATCCGCTTTCCACCCTCCGGCAACTGTAGACGTATCCCTCCCCTCTCGTCTCCTGTTATTTTTAATCCTCTCTTGTCTCTTCCCTTTTTGAGTTAAATTCCCTTTCTTTTTTTTCTTTTGACGTCTTCGAAATCTCTTTCTCTCTCTCCTCGAGTCCTCCTCCCTCCCCCGTCCCGCTCTATTTATTTTTTTCCCGCTTCCCCGGACCCTCGCTCATCCCTCGCCGGCTTTTAGGGCGTCTAGACTGGGGACTGGCGGACGTAATTGCGTTTTCGGAAGGGTTTGGGAACTCCCCCGGCGGGTAACTGGGAAAACGCTAAATGGTCGGATTTGACTTAATATCGTCGCGGGTCCCGCTGACTAATGCCTTCGGACGGGAACGGTGACAGTTGCTTCACTCAAGATCGGAATTGCCGGCAATGTGTGCATTCTAGCGCGATATTGAAAATGGCCCTCTGGTAAATCTACATTGAAGGTTCTTCTTCAGGTTTTGACTTCATTCTCGGACCGATGAAGGCAGTCCTTAACACTCGACCCCAGGAGTCCATTGGTTGTTTACGGAAATGTTGCCAACTCTTTCTTTAGTCATTTATTGCGTCAGACTTGTTCTCCCTGCTGTCGCTTGTAACTTCTGATGTCACGTCACAGTCTTCAATTTTGAATCATTTTCTTCGTAAGGTTAAGGACGGAGTACTCACATTTCGGGTACTTGTGTTCTTGATTGGTTAAACGTGATGCTGTCTATCATAATTAATATTTTTCAGCAGTTTATGCAAGTATCTTGGCGCCTATATTTTACAATTTTCGCCTGGCAGTTTGTCGCAGTAGATGGAGATGAAAGTTATTATTTAAAGCATCGTAAATAGTAGGATTTCTACTTTAATTTTTCCTTTTCCGTAAATGCAGTGTTAGACCTGTCTATTTAATTAAAAGGTCTTTTTGAAATATTCTCCGGGCAACTCCCCAAGCGATTTGTGTAGCAGTACCCACTTCATGCCCGCCATTCCTTGTAACCATAAAGGATTTGTTATTTATTAATCCTCACAAGATCATTATTTATTTCGACCAATCGCAGTTATACCTTGGGAAACGATACGTCACGACATAAACAACTTTTTTAAAAAGAGCTCTATAAATTTTCGACTGAGCAGATTCCTGTCTCTGGCGATTCTCCTTTTAGCGCATCGTTTCGTTCATTTGCCTCGCCAACGTCTCGGTGTCTAATTATTTCTTTCCACTATCCTTTTAGTCTTACAGTTCGTATTTTGTGACGTTTGAGGCAACTACAGATTTTTCCCCACAATGAACATCTCTATACTTTACATGCTCATTTTTTCTCTCGTTTTTAGGTTCTCACTGCCCTCGTAAAACCCCATTGAATTCCATTTGTATAAGTCCATCTTTCCTTAGCTAATGGTATATGTCGTGGCGAGTTGTGACGCATTCACATCTTTTGTCTTCGTTCGTTTAATTGGCGCTACTTAATTTGGTAGCCATTTGGTAGACATTAATCCAGCTTCATCGTAAATTCAGGGCGTAAGTCCTTTCGGATTGTAAGTTTATTGAAATTCGAAAATTCATGTTCATTGTTTTTTAATCTTGTACAGTAATAGCTTCGATTTGTTAGTGGAGAGATTTAAAAACTATGACGGCCTGAAGCGGTTGGAGATTATTTACAAGTCAATATTTGGATTGCTAAACTATTATCATGGTGATGATTTACCCTTGTGAATCTATTCTAATGGTTGACCCATGCTAATGCGTTATTTTCTTAATCATCCTTGCGTTCTCCAGTCTTCGTTTAGCACAATCAAATTTTGTTCGTGTTGAATTTATTTTAAAATCTGTGAATTTATTTTAAAATTGTATTATTTTAAATAAAATTTTAAATTTTTTCAATAGTTATGATTTTGCAACAACTTTTAGGGAACACCATTTGGGTGAATTCCTTTTCTTAGGTCATCCCATTAAATTAGTGTTTCGGTCTTTGGAGCCGTTCGTGTCCTCTACACAGAGTAGTAATGCGCGTTCCCTTGAGACATGTCTCAATTATAATACCGACGCATATTCCCCTCGTCGTCAGAGTAGACCAACTATCGACTCCGTATTTAAGTTCTCGACTTCACGCCCTGTCGTAAATTCTCCTTTTGGCAATTGTCTTAATAGCTCTCCGTGCCCTTCGAATTATGCCTCCTCTTTCCTGATGCACTCTTAGGTGTTGTCTAGCGTGCTCTGCGCGGTGCTTGGGTGTAGGAGAGAGTAAAGGGACAGACTTGTATGGCGGTTGAATGTCGCCGTATTTATCTTGATGAGGCCATCGTCCCACTTGGCTCACGTCACCGGAATTAGGGCGTAATAGCGTCAGGTAAACAGTGTAGCTCTTTTAAGGTTCTGCCGCCTTGGACTCGTAAGTTCCTCTCTCAGTTACTCGTCTGTTAGTCGTAGGAATACGTAACTTTTTATTAGTTAAACGTGGTGTTCTAACCTTTATTTAGTCACTCCCCATTACAATTCGGGACTTTTAAAAACTGTTTCCTTTGTCTCAATTGGTGACACGTCGCGTGATGAACACGTGTTGACATGTTTTTATTCAAGCAGCTGTATTTACCTTCCCTCCTTTCACCTTCGGCTTCCTTCTCTCCGGTATTTCATCACATGAAACTTTTTATAGAGATGTACTTACTGTTGAAGGCGGATTTAATTCGTTCCTTGGGTGGATGTGAAATGTTTCGTAATCATATACAGCATAAAATTCTCTTTGTTACTTCCCTGTGAAAAGGAAAGCCATGTCCTACGGAGTTATTTATGGCCGGTATAAACCTATTACTGTTGTTTCTGGTGATTTTCTGGTATTCGAGTGGTAGTGTGTCCTTTCCTCGTATAATCGCCGTGTTCTGTATGTAATAAGTGCTTTCTCTGATCGGTGAGATCGTACTTGGCGTCAATTAGTTCATTCCTTGCGGCCGCTTGACAGGTAATGAACAGTCATTCATTTGCCTCTATGGTGTTTTTTCACGGCAATTTCGTCCGCCGAATCTTCAACTTTGAAGGGGCATTAGCGGGTTGAGCGTGCCAGCCAATCCTGCCTATGTTCTTAAAATAAGGCGTCCGTGAACCTGTTTTATTTAATTCGGCATCGCGTGCTCGGCTTGGCGATCTCGTTAGAGCAGTTCCGATGTGGGATGTTTGTCCGCCGACGTAATTCTCTAGGTTATTGGCGCCCACGACAGACGACCCCCCACGGAATGAGTTTTATTTGCCAAGTCTTATTCTAAAGCGGTCCTCCCTCAATAGATTCTATGCCATAACATTATTCTCTGGATTAATTGAAGACGCGAGGGAGTGCAGTATGGTTTGAATGATGTGCTTTGTTTTTGGGAAGGTAACATGAAGATTTTCTTTAACCTCTATCGGCATTCTTCCTTTGGTTTATTCTATGGATTATTTAATACAATCAATCGTTATTAGTCTCCTTAGTTAAGCCATAGTTTTGAGTAAGTCGGCTGATGTATTTATTTTAAACTTGGCTATTTTTAGGTCTTTAAACAAACTGACACGATGAATCTCATAGATTGATGTTTTAAAAATAATAAATTATTGATAAAACATGAATTATTATTTATTGTTACAAGAATATTCACTGAGATGTATATCTTAAATACATTACCAATGGTCAGGAGGAATAATTATATGTGCATTCTTCAAAGATAAATAAGTCTGCAAGCTGAATTTCGTACTTGCTTAATTGACTACAGGCCATTCATTATTAGGATTGTCTAATTACGCGTTAATAACGAAATGGCGTCTAGTCATTCTGGGACATCGCGATGAAATGGCCTTTGACATATGGAGCAGATGAGTTTTGATGGAAGTGTGATTACAATACCATTTCACTTAGTAGTCTGCCGCACATTTAGTTACGGACTCCGATGGGGGAATAAGTATCCAAAAGCCTAATTGTATTAACTAAACTCCAAATTTTTAATACCAAAGCAGTCAAATAAACTGTATCAATTCACAGAAAAAAAAGCCCTGTTACCAGCAATAGCATCTTAGAAACCAGTAGTTGGAAACTTTTACTTCCTCGGAAGTACACTCCTTACGAAGGTGAGAAGCCGTAGATGAGAAAATTGATCCAAACTTCGGTTAACGTAATGGGTAATATTTAAAGCGGCCCTTAATGCATAATAATTATTTAAAAGTCGTACCGAAGTAAATCCACTTAGAATATAATAATAGTTTAGTCACGCCGGTCATCGTCCTCTTTCTTGTCAAGTCCTAAATGGACTCTCGCGTTGCAAATTCCCTGAAGTCACGTGGTCTCGTCCCTTGAGGATATTTCCCTGCCAATTAGCGCCGCCTCCTCGTGTGCGGTGGTCCGGAACGCTTTCCACGCAAATGATTCAATTTGTAACACGATATCCAGGATATAATTTGAGGCTTCAAACCTAATCAGGGTGGGGAGGGGTGGCATAAACTAAGCGGCCCTTTTGAACGCGGTCGCGAAAGGGGTGCGGGGAAAGTAGATGGGTGGCTTCGGAGACAAAAGGGGATGGAAGATGTTGGGAAGGAAGGGTGGAGGCGGACGGGTCGGACGTCGGTTGATGCGGAGACGACGTACGTAGTCTCGGCGGAAAGCGGGGAAAGAAGATGCTCTCCCTAGGTGCGAAGGGGAGGAGGAGAGGACCTTCAAGTGGATGTGTATGTTTTGGTTTTGGAAAATGATGGATCTATTCTAGCTGCATCAATAACGTGTGCTGGTCT
>WURS02435294.1:0-15428 GCA_011762765.2 Rhinocypha anisoptera | reverse complement strand
TGTATTTCCCAAAATCATTGCCTGAGTTTTAGACTTGTTTAATGATAAGTAATTATTTTTGGACCATGAACAGATAGTAGTGACATCTTGATTGATTTTATAAATAGTGTATACCTTCCGTAGGACAATGTGTCCAAGAAGTCGTTTTTACCGAAACGGAGGTCCGTATGGTTATGAGTGCGATTTACCTTTTTCGAAATGAACGGGAAAAAATAAACAATAAGCGGTTTCAAGTATACCAAACTCTGAATGCCTTGGCATTAACTTGAGATCAGTTAAAAAATTGCTGCAAACCATATGAAGAATAAAAAAGAAAATAGAGTTGATGGCAATACCACTCCCAGAAAAAGACTGAGTACTTTGGGAGGTCCGAAGATTTTTATTGACTGGTGGTTGTCATCAGGTACACGAGATCAGTGCACGAATTTTATTTGAAGAACATGTTTCCAACAATTCAAAAGTTGAAAGATAAATTGGTAGACTCGATACCAGAATTACCTGATTTATCTCCCAATAGGTTTAGAACTGTGATAATGAGTCTTGAATTTCGTTACAAAAGGGTACGCAAGAATCCGATGATGATGGTGTCATTTACCATTGCGGCAACTTGGCACAATTTCTTGTTAACAAATCCGATACTTAAGGAACATTGGCTATACATATTTTATACGGATGAAACATGGTGCTCCCAGCATCATTCTGTGAAGTACAGTTGGGTAGAAAGTGTCGTCAACGCATAACAGAGCGAATATTCTATCTACATATTCAAGAGGTAAACTGCTGACGCGGAGGATTTAAGATGCCATCAGGTGCTGGAAAAGGTGTAATCACTTTACACATTGGCAGTGAAGAAAGTTTTTTGGAGGGTGGTCAAAAGGGAAAGAGGGGTGGGAAAAAAGAGGTATTGTGGTTTCACCGAGAATCAACAAACTATATTTAATTTAGATTCTGATTCTGAAATTGTTGACGATGATTTACTGCCGGAAAACAGTGATTCAGAATGACTGATTCGAGAGGGGATAACTACACCTACCAATTGGTGGGTACTTCTTGATAGATGTAAATATGTAAATTTTAGGATTAGAAATCAACACAAAAATATTTTACAAGCTGCCTATGGTCGTCCAAAGCCCGAATGAAAAAAACACTGATGGGACTTTTCTTATGCCTGGACTTTTTCAATCCCTTCAATACGATATAAAACTCCTAAAAGACATCTTCGAGAGGGGAGTGAGGACACAGTCGAAGTAATACAACCAAAGATTTAGCCGTTGGAGCAAACGTTTTCGGGAAATTTAAATGACCGGGCATGCTGTCTCGTAAGAAGTGGCTACGGTGCGTATTTCTTGGACTCTCCCCCTCCACTTTCGCCACTCTTAAGAAAACCACTTGAGGCAAGTAAAACGGGGAATATATAAATATCGCTATTTAATAGGAAAGTAAATTTGGGTATTTTATTTTGGATATTCGTAATGCACTTTTCCATCTCCTGACGGCATAATTATATTTCTTTTAACATAAATAATGAAGATGGCAGAGTTTCAAACATTTAACAAAATCTAGTATTAATTATAAATTTATAAATTCATGCTTGTAGACACACATTAATGATATATATGTCTTAAAGGTTTTAAAATATTGTAGTGATACGATGTAAATTGTCTGAGCAATAAAAGTTCAAAGTGCTGCTATCGGATTTTAAGGTACAAAAACCGTGTTTTTTTCCAAACGGAGGCCCGTAAAAAATATTATTACGCAATTTAAAATTAAAAGGAACTATCACCGAAGGTGGAACTAAATTCGCTATCATAAGATGTTCATATCAACAAAATAGTCATTTTTAATCGATTTATAAAATTTCAAACTAAAGTGTCTCGACTTTTTGCAACGAATATATCGCCTGTTGAGTCAGAGCAGGGACGGTCTCGGTAAACGCGTATAAACCTTACAACATGAAGTGATTTTAAAATGTACTTAATAGTAGTAGTAGTAGTAGTATTATTTTCATTTATAGAGTGCTTCGACGGCTATGATCATGTCGCACCTCTTCAATTAATAGAAAAGACCCATCTGGACAAACACAACATCCATGAGATTCGCGGGATTCGAACCCGCGACCTTTGGGTTAGCCGGCGAGCACGCTACCCACCAGGCTAACCCGATCGGCATGTATTTAATAAATCAGGAGACTACACACCTAGGTCAAAAAATAAAAAAAATAAATAAATAAAACACCAAAGGTTTAGGTTCAGAAAGACAGAGGAATTATAGGAATTGGGTAAGTTGTAATCAAGAATCACAGAAATAGCTGCTTGAACGTATTGACGAAGTATTTGCTAAATGAGACAAAAAGCTTTAATAACACTTTTGAAATGCAGGTGGACCATTGGGAAGGTTCCATTATCCATTCCATTATCACCGTAATTGAGGTGAAACTGAGGAGAAATGACATGACCAGCGGCTAACGACAAGATACTCAGTATCACTTCGCAACTTAATAAGTAATGTAATTCAAACACTGAAAATCTAGTCTTTTGGAGCGGTCTAAGGAGAAGAGCCCATGTCAGCATTGGGCAAAACATAAGTTACAATAATAAGAGCACTTCAATAGTAGTAGAATGTTTGCTTATAGGTTGCTTCGACGGGTATGGTCATTTCACACCTCTTCAAATCATAGAAAAAAACCTTATTGGACAAACGAAATATCGATGCCCCAGGCGGGACTGTCACAAGCGGATGACTTATTCTGGCGCAACTTTTTTTTCAGCGAGGTTGCCGCTTGTATATTATCCAATTGAAGCTTAAAATAATGAACAAAAAATATCGTAATGTATAATTTCCTGCAAAGAAAGTGCCTCTAGTAAGATTAAACAATGGGAAAAAATCAATTCAAGATATAAACAGCCAATCGCATTTTAGTAAATGTACTATGTGCTATTAGCCAATGGGAAAGCAGAATTTGAAATTTGATAAGCCAATAATATTTTAGTGAATGAAATATTAACCAATAAGGAAGCAGAATTCGAAATCTGACAAGCCAATCATTTTATGCAATTTAAATCCTCTCATTCGGTGTGTGGACTTCGTGCTGAGTAGATGTCGTGTGCTTCCCCGGGCGAAAAAGAGCACGCAAACGATTCTCACGGAGGAAAAGAGCGGACGAATTACTTATATCTGACGGTCAACTTCTTCGAAAGGTAAAGAAAAACTTTCGAGATTTTTTTTTCAAACTTCCAACTCGTTCCACGACGTGACTAAAAAAGCATATATCTAAGCTATATCATTCCCGATATAACTCAAGTTAATTAGAGATTTTCAATTATAACGGTGAAGGTTGTCGCTTTCAAATTATATTTAAATATGAAGAGCAATATGAAATCACTAATACCGTGTACTATACACGTTGTGAATCTAAAGTAGTGTAATGTGTAATGAAGATAGGAGTATAAATATAAATCTTAATGACGTATAATTCCATAAATATCTCATTAGTCTTTTGTCAGTTGATATGTTATTTCACAGTCAGTAGACATTAAAAAATTATTGTCATCCAGTTTAAATTTGTTTAATAACCATAATTGGTGAAAATTCCCGTTGCATAAATATAAATTATATACGAGGAATCGTACACGAATATAATGTTCTGTTAATTTCGCGCGGAAAAATGTACGGGGTATGATCATGGAATACAATATTTCATGAGTCTTAATTGATATATCTCAAAACTTGATCCATAGCTACCTAAATAACTAAAGCTACTAGAACCTAAAGCAATTGAATGCCTCATGAATAGAGTAGGTATATCGAATATAGATCGGTAAACGTATAAAGCGAAACGAAATATTACTCCATTTAATTAAAAAGGGACATTGTGTTACTGCCATTGTATTTCATAGTCAGTAGATATTTTTAAACGTTTGTAATCAAGTTAAAGTTTATGTATTAACTTGTTGAAGGAGCTATTTCCGTAAACATTAATTATATACGAGAAGTCGTACACGAATGTACGTAATGTTCTGTTGCTCTCACACGGAAATCCGTCCGGTGAAATATAAATGAATAGAATATTTCTTTAGCCTCAATTAATACATTTCGAATATTAATTCATAGCTACATTAAATGGGTATACTCATTGCAGTGTGGCAGGTTAATAAAGTGTTTAAATTATTTTTATTTCGCTCTCAGTATATTGCTATTGCATGACCGGGTTTTCCTTCGGTTAAGTTCCTGTGTGCACACCTTATTATAATTAGGTGCATATATCCCATGATTTTCTTGTTATTATTACCATAGCATTGTGTTTGTGTGTGTAAGCGAGATAGGTGAACGGATAATTCAATCGCATTTTTTAAATTATCTGCAACGATCTCCTCCATGAGGACTCATTAAAGAATAAATAAAATCAAGTGATTACACCAAGAAAATGTGATGGAGTCTTGAGGTCTTGGAATTGGGGTTAGATAGAATTGATAGAATTTATGTAACATGATCATTTACTTGTTCAAAAATAGGCTTCATGTAGCAGACCTCTTTAAAAAGCGGAATACTCTATTTCCAGATGTTCATAATTTGAATAAATGGGAGAATCGCAATTTGGGCAACCGACGACAAGGGAAATTTACCGAGAAACATCCGAATGGAAATTAATGTAAAATGTTTCATTTCCATTAAAAAAATCAAACTATGTTATTTGTCAACGATTAAGTCTAAATTTAGATAACTATTATATATAAAAATAACTGATTAGTAACAATTAATTGAAGAGTAACTATCTGAGATATTCGCACAATTGGATTTGCCTACAATCGTGTATTAATTGTTATTTGTAATTAAAGATAACCCTGTGTATATTACTTGTGGTATTTTACAAGAAGTGAGACATCCAGTTGGCATAACTATACAGTCACATATCACTAAGATTGATTTAAAACTAAATAATTCCATTCAGGGGTGTTTCTTGTCACACGACCTATAAAAATATTATTTAACTCTTCATCTGAAAAATTAATTTGGCACATACTGTGAATTTGATCACCCTCTGATACCACAATTTTGAACGAGAAGTATTTAATTTCTTGGAATTTATTTCGGAAAACTTTTTATGACTCCTTATAGTATATAATTTTCCTATAGCATAAATGGATAAGGAACAACAGTTGTTTTAAGAGAGTGCCATTGATAAAAAATACTGAAATGTTGTACGCGTTTAATATTTAACTCGACTCTCCACTAAATAACGAAGGATTCAAAGGCCTCACGACTTCTAGTCTCTATTACATCTGTGTGATAAATTCGCTGCCTTCGAAGAAAGAAGAAATCATAACTGCAGTTTTTAATGAAAATTATCACGTTTTGTTATTACCTTGGTATTCTTATTGTGTGAACCCATGCATTGCATTTGATCCCTATCCCTACTACCCAGTATCTCGCAGAGCTCTTCGGGACCATCCATGGTGATACTTAAGGTGAGTGAGTCTGATTGTGTGCAAGAACAATGCTTCTTATTCTACCAGAATAATTACATGAGTACACACCGGAAGCATGAAAGATAGGTTTACCGAAAGAATATCTCAACGTAATATATTATGAATTTGTTAAACGGGGTAGAGTTTTACGAATAATTCACCACGATCATTTTATTTATTGGTTGTGCTAATGTGCGATCCTGTGAACATTATACAATACTTACATTCAATTTCGATTGAAACATAACTTCCCATAATTTTCACTATACATTTTTAAAGTAAAGGAGGTTGCAGGGGATCGAATTAACGAATTGCTATAAATATAACCAGGAGTTACTTTAACAAATATTATATAAATAATTAAAGCTCTTATTTGCTAACAAATTATTTGTCACAACAAAACCGGCAGTTATCATTGGGTATATGCTGATACAATAAACACTGCAGAAATGACAAATATTTTTACGGAATGAATAATTCGAAATACTGCGACTTTTTTTTGTTCAGGGATCAATGAGATGCCACTATTAAATTAAACATACATTGGTTGTTTTTGCTAATCTTTCACTCTTAGCAAAAGCAATCAAGTAAAAGTATCCTTTTCTATAGAACCAATAACTTTACTCTATTTTAAAATAAAGTAAAGTTTTGTAGGAGACCCAACTAACAAAGGTATAAGTTTTGAGAACGAAAACACGGTGCGAATCATAAAAATCATTGCAATAGAAAAGGCATTGTCATTATTTCGACGAACTAGTTCGGAAAAACGAAGACAGACAAGTGAAGGCATTTAGAAACGTTGACTAGAGCCTTACCGAAATAGTTTTTCATGTAAAATTTGCTTACGCCTTTTATGCCAAGGGAGTTTCGCATAGTGAACCCCCATTCGCTATGTAATTGTTTAAAAGGCAAGCGACGCCCCATACTTCCTTATCGGTTTCATAGATTCGTAGTACGAGATGCAATGAGCAGGGAGGATTTTGCGTGGAGGCCATGGTTTTGTACCAACAATGAAACTAAGAAAAGCGCTACAAGAAAAGAGAAGTCGATGATACTTACGGTAGATGTACCTCGAATAAATATACTGATCCTCCAATGCGGCAACATCTTACCGTATGCATTTCACTTCACAAGACACGCGGAGAGAACTCGTCACATTACCCTTGACTTGAAATTAGGGCGCACCGGAAATGCACTCCGATGAAAATTGACACTCGCATGTATATCACTGGATATTTTCACTGTACATGGCACATCTCTTAATATTATCCCACGCCGCACTCCTCTGAGCAGATGGATGATATACGAAACGGCAAGGGATCCCTCCTGAAGGAGCGCCGGCTGCCTGGTCTGAAATTATTTTAGGATACATGATTCAGTTTTTCGTTACTGAATACGACTAAAAGATTCTTAGGTACCTATATATAAGTTACATTGCGTTATTCCCGTTCCTATTTTTTATACGTCGATACTTAAATAATCAAAAATTTATTCACTTCATCGGCAGGAATCTAGAGACTGGCAGACAGTCACAAACAGATGTCCAACCGTGATTCTGTACGAGTGACCTCACCTTGACCGTGAATTCGAGTACTCGCAGTTTCTCTCTCGTTCCTTTCCTCTCATATGACCTCAGCTGACCGGAAATAACGGCGAACTTGAGCTAAATTTCAATCTCCATTCCCGTATCATTAGATCTCACTAACCGTAAAATCGAAAAAATAAGACATTATTAGTGAGATGCAGAGAATTATGGAAATGACTGAATCGATTTTGTCCGATACAGGATTGTGACACTATTGGAAGCATGTATAGGACTATATCGTTTTCAGTAAAAAGATAAATCATTAATTAATGGTTTGTCCCATTATAATTTAAAGGCATTAAGAATTAAGCTTTCACAGCATTTTATGACTAAAGAGGGTATTTCAATCTTTTTCAATTTCTGTAGGGAAACAAGAAAAAAAACTGAAAGATATATCGTCTTAACAAGACCTTCACTATCGAGAATTTTAGAAGAAAAAGACGGTCGAGGGAGACCACGGTTTCCGCACTTTCAATGAATAACCTACGACATGGGCAAGAGTAAAAATAAGGTGGAGAACAGAGTGGAATGGCATACTGCTGCGAAACGACCCTCGGGTTGACAGCCAGAACGAGAGAGGAGGAGAAAATTTGACGCCGAGAGTTGGTTACTTCATCGTCGTGTCCCTCAAACCGCGTTGTTGAATTTCCCCGCGAATTATCGAGTCACTCAGTTCTCCCGATTAGATCCGTTCCCCCAAAGACCTCCATGTCGACTTGGTTACTTTTAAAATGTGAAGCCATCGTACTCCCTCCCTTGCCCCCAATCCCGTTGAATTGCAGAATTATTTGGGAATAATTCTGTTTATTCTACGTGAGAGAGAAATTCGCCTGAAGCGTAAATAATTTCAAGTGAGATTTTCCGTATCGTACATTGTAATGATAATTATTTCTAGACGTCTTAGTATGCACCTCAGAGAATTCCAACGAGGAACGAAGAAGAGGTTGTCCACAAGGACCTCTCTTTCTACGGACCCTCTTCCCATCGGTCTTCAAGACTCTCACACCTCATTTCTCTAATATTCATTTTCCCCTCCCTCCTGCCCATCTTATAATTCAAGGTACACATGCATTTAAACGGATAAATAAAGTGATTATACATAACAGAATCAAGGATGCGTTATTACGAAGAGGTTAGGGATCGAATTGGATACAAGGAGAATGAAATTTACAAGTGACCAAAGGTTCAGACTGCAATTTGTCACATTCAGTACGCGGTTCACTACTTGCGACGCTTCAACGTTTGTATTCATGCAGATAATTGAATTATCCCACCACATATACTTAGCTTTTCTTTCAAGTCGAGAAGACATTATTTTGCGCTTTATTTAGTCTTCTCGCTTTCCGCGGCTCGGAAAAAAGACGGGCGCTCCGCGCGGCCTAAAGATGAAATTTCAATCGCAAGTAGCTCGGATCGGAATGATTTTACCAATCCATCTTCTCTACATTTTGAAGGAATATTCGTTTGAGCGTTCTTAGATTTACTGGGAACCGAAATAATGAACTTCGATAGCGACAACACGGAGTTAATTATAAAAGGCCTTCTTTCCACAAAATAATTTTTACAGTGTTCACTGGGCACACGTTGAGACCTCGTGGCGGTGAGATTCTGATCATGCCGAAGGGGTTTTTCATGGAAAATACTCATATTTCTCTTAGGACGAGGGAGTGACATTACGCATCGGCATTTTCTCCGTGAATGAATAGAAAACATTCTTATAAGAAAAGGGATACAATAGGTACTTACAGTAGATAAAACGCTCGGTATCCCTTGAATAATAACACTGCTGTACGCCAACGTCTTGAGACATACCACACAACACACACCACGAGGAAATACCTCCTTACGATCCTCGTGCCTTGACATTAACATTCACTGGAAATGGATTCCTATCGCATTTGAAATTCACCTGAGGTTACATGTCGCACTGTATATTTTCACTGTAAATGACACTTTTCCCAATTCTTCACGTGGCACTTTCCTGAGCTTGAGGAATGATGAAATGGAAGGGATCCCTCCGTGAATGAGCTCCGCCAGGGTCAACTGAAATGATTACCAGGACACACGGATCAATTCATCATGTTGAACACCATTTACATGTATGGTGAATTAGCGAACACCGTCCACTAATTTCTAATGGAACCACACTCAGTCGCGAAACTCTTCACGTGTAATATAGCTTGAGACAAGCGGTAACCGTGGTTCCCTTGCGAATAATTTTGCGTTGAACCCCTTGCTCGCGTTCTGGAGTACTGGTGGAGACTCCCTCCTTCCTCCGCTTCGTCGTTTGACCTCGCCATTAAATTCAAAGGGGGGTATTAGTTTGAATCTCAGGGGGAAGGTAATTTGACGCGGAGAAGAAAATTCTCAGGGGAAAATTTTGCTCGCCATGCCTCTGTGGCCGTGTAAATCTCCCGACAATAGAGAATCATCCCCACGCTCACCCTCAGTGTCAATTTGTGAGTCGCCCTCTTCTCCTCCCCGAATGACTGCAGTCCCCGGAAGAATACCGCCCGGCTATTCTACGATAGTCAAAAAACAGGAAAATTCAAAGTCTTTACTTAATCCGCATACAATAATACAAATTACATTTACAATAATGTGCAAATTTATAATAAGATTTGCAACTACTAAGGAATCCAGGCACTGAAATAAATGAGTTGTTGATTTTGTTTCATCTTTGGGTGTTGATACAATTGAAGGCGATGTAACTGCTTTAATTAGAGGTAGTGAGTTTTGAAAAACGATAAAACAGCGCGTAGGGCAATTTTTTGTGTATTTCATATATATTTTCATGTTACTGGTCAGTAATTAGTCTGGTCTTTTGCACTGCCCCCTGTCATGGCTACATATATCAACAGTCTTCATTAACTTCAAACTTGGAATTGCGAATCATGGTCCTTTACATTTAAAGTGGAAAATTTAGATGGGTGAAAGGTTAAAATCGTTAATCTCCTTAAATAGATGATGGCAGTCATGGGATTGATTAAGCGGAGAATATTCAGAATCATTACGAAGGAATTGAGGAGAATTCAAGAGAAAGACATGGGCGCCTTTAAACGAGCACCCTTGAAGCAGTGTATGATGGACTGGAGGAAGAATAGGAAGAAAAGATTGGATCTAGATGGTATACATGGGACCAGATCTAAATATGCCAGGGAGCTGCCATCACGAATGAGTCAGAATGGGCAAGAAAAATACAGTTTATCCCTTATCCCGATGGACAGAAGCAGAACCTCATGGAGTGAAGGATGCGATAAACTGCCAGAAATATAAAAAACTGCTAAGATAATTAATCTCTGGAATTTACCCACACCATTCAAGATTCGAAGTCAATTTCTTGAAGTTTAGTAAAAACATTAGCATGATGAGATTCTCCCCAGGCAGATACAATATATTCTTGAAAGGAAATAAGCAAGTCTTCCTCGTGGCGGAGCCAGAAACTCATGCTCATGTTTGTCATAAATGCTACATGTCCTAGCAGTGATATATTTTCCAGTGATTTTTCATTTTTTTCTGTATTTTACAAAGTTATGACTTGCGAATATTGAAGTGTTTGCAACAGCCATACCCAGGAAAAAGATCCAAATGACATAAATATTGATTTTTAATAGATATTAAATCAATATTTAATTGCATATGAGATTATTTATTTTGATGACTCAAAGAGAAAGAAATTTTTAAAAGTGCATTTTGAGTGGCGCACGAAGTAATGATTATTTATACCAGACGCCATAGTAGCGCACACTATACAAGTGAGTAGTCACCAAGAAAGTAACTCATTTTTACGTCCACCATTTTCCCACACTGTCAGGCTTAACTTAACTCTTACGACAAAATTGATCAAAGTTATATATATCTGAGAACGTTGGGGATAGAATTCGAGACAAGGAATACATTTTATCACTATTAAAATGATCAGTTTGTGCTCAAGCATAATGAGTAATCGGTTGTTTCCTTACCGCTTATAAGCCTTTGTATTCATGCGCACATCTGTATCTTTCAAAAAGAGTGACGTCCCATTAGGATTGTCTTTCATATGGAAATCTAGGTCTCTTCCCGATACTAAAACTTTCTATTTGCATGTGAATTTTAATCCTATTATTGCGTCACGTCATTTCGGCGGAAAGTCGAATCGAAAACGGAGGGCGGGCGTTCATCACGGCATAACGATGGTGTTTCAATTGTCTGTTCCTCGGATTGTATTGCAATTATTATAAGAAGCCAGGTATTCTAACTGAGCAAGGGAAGCCCTATCCCCGATAAGTAAGCCTCTCAGGAAAAAACGGGAGCGGTGGTGGGGTTTACACAGTGATGATGAAGTCACAACGATAGGGATAATACGGCGGAGGCCCTTCACATCGAGTGCTTGATGAATACCACCGAATCGCTCGTTCTAATGCGCACCCGTGATAGCCGACGTTAATTTTAATATATCCCTGTCGGTATGGGCGCCAAAGAACGGCGAAGTAAAATTTATAAAAAATGATAAAATATCGTCACCAAAACTCATAGTTAATGTCACGCGTCTTAGATACTCTTCGGCAACATTAGATAAAACATCATAGATTAGGTATGATTTTCGGTTAACACCTACAACAACATAAGATGACGAAGCTTGAGACAGAGTGAGAAAGAGAGAGAGAAACTGGCGGTCATCGGCCCGGCATTAGAGAGATAATTGAAGGTCAACAGGAGATAAAGAGAGACCTGATGGTATCTCCCTCGGGGTGAGAGTGGGTGAAAAGGGGATTACCCTTTGCCCCCTTCTTGCCCGTAAGTCTCCCTCCCACCACCCACTGACATTCAATTGGGCCATTCAACACAATTGTCCCTTCTCTTTCACTATCTAATAACCTAGCTCTCCATGTGACTTCTGTTCCTTTATTCCGATACTTCCAAATCAATCGCGGGGTAACCTAGGTCATTACTCACAAAAAATCATAAGAAAAATTATTGGTTCGAGCAATGACCTTAATACATTAGTACTTAAAATTTGATTTTGTAAATAAAGAATCTTTCATGATACTCTTTAAGTTAAGAGCCATTATTATTATGACGCGACTGCGCCTTGTCCTTATTTGTGAATTTTCCTCAGAACATGATCTAATAACAATTACTTGTGCCGAATCAACCTTGTATTGAACATTGTATTCTAGCCGTAAAAATGAAAAAAATTGTAGACCCTTTGACATATTAAAAGCCACTTACAGAATTAGATAAATGATGAGGACAGGGTAAAAATAATTTAAACCACGAAAAACAATCGATTGTTTTTTGTAAGAAATTTGTTTTATAAGAAAATATTTCAAGAGCTTGAAAACCTTCTTACCAATGCGCAATAATTTAATTACACGAAATGCTAGCACGAGAGACACTGCTGTGAAATTTTCATTTCGTTTCAACGCCCACGTCATCAGAGGCTTCTCCGCGGTTTTTATTTTGCTCCTCTATTGTTTTGACTTCTTTCATAAAACCGTCGATGACTATAAGCAGCATTGAGGCCAACTTCATGAACATATATTGACGTACTCAAATCCGCAAGCCACAGTGATTATGATTTTCTTCTAAATCGGAAAGCTCTACTTTTTCTTCATCCTAAGTGTAGCGTTTCAAAAAACAGTTACTGACAAACTATAAAACCATACCACTAAAGTGTAGACAGTGATTACAGTGGAGCATCAATTCCAGTTGAAGTTAAAAGTCGTTGGGTTATATTTTCCCGATGAAAATTTCCTAAAACGGTCACCGTGGAGAGAATCAAGCAGTCACTTCCTTTCGAAGTAGACGACTCGCGAGCCATGTCAGTCAGTGTTTCACGTGTCGAGTGCTGCGTGGTATGCAACTCGAACAACCATGACGCATGAATCGACTCGTAATATCGTATGAGTACTATATATAACCGTGGAACTCAGTATAGCGAACTTCTACACTATATCAATGCATAAGTAAATTGTTTACAAATCCTTTGAAATATGCGCGTTGCAACTATAAATATTTTGTGGAATATATTGTGCTCACTTCACACAAATTCGTTTGCCGACACTCCCGTTTTCCTTGCCATCCCTTCTCAGAACTCAAACGCCATTTGTTTTAACTTAAATTTAATGACTCTACCGTTGACTCTATAGAGTGATGGGCTATTTTAATTAGTAACGTCACAAACTTTATATAGTATGTGGCATGACTAACTATAATCGCCCTTCCCCGAAGGACTCATAACTTTTCCATCCCTTGGTATTCCCGTACAGTGGGTGAACCTGTTAGGGAGCATACCCGCTGACATATGATCAAAGTAAATGTATATTTCCTCCTCAGTCTGACTGGTTCATCTGATTAGGATTTTCCCTTACTATAGGCGGTGGTAAACGACCATAGCTCTTCAGGCATAAATACCCTAATATAGACCCTAAAAATGAGAAATTCAACCTTAACAGTTCCATATACGGTTACATGACAATCCTTCTACTTAATTCCTCTTATTAATTTACTCCCCATTCATAAAAAATGCTAATGTAATGTAAAGGTTTTTACCAAAAAACTACGCTGTGATAATGTATACATAGATTTCCGCGAAACTTGAATACGTATTTACAGTATACCTTTATAAGTGTCTGAATATTCTGTAATCTCGCTGTGCCCTCCAACAATATACGGGTATACCTGCTTCTTACCTGTTCTTTGAACTACATGTTAGGGATTACAATCATTTGCTGATTTTGCAAAGCAATCACTAAAAAAAGCGTTAAATTTTTTCTATGCTAATTTTTAAACCTACGAGACACGTTGACTTACGATGTCACGATCAAAATGCTTGATGGAATTCACTATAGGTGCAAACGTGTTCCATAATCTTCAGGTACAAGATGAACTTATGCCGTTGATGATCTTGCACCTAATTATTAGTGACAAAGAGATGGCTCCTTACCACTGGTCAAGTGTATTATACTGCCGACCAGGATTCGATGTCTCAATTTCAAGTACAGAATATACGTAACTGCCAACATACCTAATTTTATATCCAAGAGGAAAGTAAGTATGGCGAGGTGAGGGCATGTGGAAAATGTTTAAATTAGAGATGGGTGAATGGCGCGTGGTGAATAAAGGGAAAATCCACGTTTTGCAATTTACAAAGTCTCTGGTTCCGCAGCAGGCGAAACGCGTTAGATTTTGTCCTCTAGATCATATGGGACGTAATTCACCGAAGTAGAGTGGGAAGGGGCGCGGTTGTGGATTTTTATTGCTTAGATCTTGAGGACACTTGGGAGGAGATTTGAGTATACTAACCGCAAACCGCAGACATTGCATGGGGACCGGCACCTGGACGAATGTATTTTCACAAAATTGGGTGGGAGTAAGGGATATGTGTAGCAAACAATTGATAATCACTAACGAATATTAATGGAAAAGAATGTGGGAGCTGGCGGTGAATCTCATGTTACCGAAAAGGGAGGTGTTCTTCATACGTTGGACAATTACCAATAATTCTAGAGCGTTTACTTTTTTACGTTACATTTAGCAGTTGTAAGTACAAAGTAGCGTATGGTTTGTCTATACTATTCTGTACCTGAAAAGGAATAGTACAATGAGTTATGGTCTACAATAATATATTTTATCTTTATATATATTTTATAAGGGCAAATTGCCATCTCTTTGCCATTAATATGTTCTTATTCCACTATATCATATCTCAATCTACGGGATTCGCTTGCACTAGTTGATGTCTCGATTTTGCTGAAATACACAATGCACATTTTAAAGTTTTCTTGGTAAACACCCAAAAAGTTTACTTATAATCTTACACCTAACTCCAATAAATCCCATGCTTCATATTCTCCTACTCTTAAAATCTAATACTCAACCACAATCAAGTGTTAATTTCCAAAACTTTGTAGATTATTTTTTGCTGTTTACCAGAAATATTTCTAATTTTTCCACCATCTAACGACAACTTGCCATTACATAAATATGAGACACTTACAAAACTTCATGGGCTCATATATTCTACCAGTGAGAAATATTTCACCTGATTGATATGTATTGACCTCCTTCCCAATTCCCTCCCAAAATTTCTGATTATGATATGGAGAATTACTGATCATCATGATCTGAGGAATAAGCTTTTGTCCGCAAGCGGAGACAACTTCATTCCCCTGCGACGAACGAGAAAAATTAAGAAACAAGGATAATCAGGGAAGATAACTAAATTTTGGACAGGCGCAGGGACACAAGGAAGGAAAGACAGGTAAATATTTGTCCGGGGTATAAGGACAATGATGTGTCTGGCAGAATCAGACACATCAAATAGGTAAGACGGGGCCTAGGGAACGGGGAGCGGAGATAGGGCAGGGTGGAAGGGAGGGGGGAAGGAGAGGGAC
>WURS02435283.1:0-15430 GCA_011762765.2 Rhinocypha anisoptera | reverse complement strand
TTCGGCAAATCGCCCGTGGTCGGAAAATGTCTTCTTTTCGGTGGAAGGGGGGATTGGGGGGGGTGCACGGGTCCGTAACCGAAAGCGAATCGTCGCATGACGTGTGAATTCAAACTATTACCTGGTACACTTAAAAGAGTCCTAAAGGTGAGTACCAACACCCAAATCGCAGATGCTTAGCTGTTAGTTTATTACACGCGTCTAAGTATTTCACCGCAGGTGTGTTTTTCAATCCGGTCATGAGCATAAAACTCATTTTGTGAAAGCCGATGGTTCGGTAAAGGTGATAGGCACATATATCCCAAAGCCAAGAGGAAAAATTAAATGAAGCGTTTTTGCATTTCAATGGGTGTGTCATTCATTTTCTTTGTCTGAAAGTGAAATAACTTGCATAATAAGTGAATCAGTGGAAACTTACTTATCGTAGAGTTTTTGATAGCTCGTTTTCATCGTTTACCGTAGTCGTGGAGAAGTTTTATCTGATACATTGGGAATAATATAAACATAATGTGAGTTTTTATGAGTTGTTCCTCTATTTTTCTCCGTTCGAAAACGCATTAAATGCATCAATGAATATTTCGATCTTTCTGGAAGAGTCGAATTGATATGTAATCCTTTCAATTACGAACTGAAGCACTCCGCAAAAGTTTTATTTTTTTAGACATTCTCTTGAACCCACAACGCTTAAAATCACGTCGGCATGTCGACGCCATGACCGTTTAGCACATCAAACCTGTGAAGAAACCAATCGTGCGAACACAACGCCCACACTCCAGGAAGGACTCGAAACTTCGACCTTTCGGTTGGGGTCAGCAAGCTTCTATACACCAGGATACCGGGTGTAAGAAAGTGTTTACCGTGAAACTCAGTAATAAAATCAAACCACGCTCGGAGATATTCTCTGAGAATGATTTGGTTTTACTTCAGAGCTTTCAGTTACCGTGTAGATCCCCACATCGTCAGTCCATCAGTCGGCTCCAAGCGGGGAACCGAGTGATGGACTGGGTATTCACTTATTTCTCCATTCAATGTATTAACATTATGGTTCATTGTCATAAAGAAAAAAACATAGAAAATCAAAATTGGAGTCAGAAAAAAAGAACAAAAACATATACACAAACAAAAAACATAGAAATAAGGAGAGAGAAAAGATAATAAAGAACACACAAAAAAAAGTACATTCAGTGAACAAAATCAAGGGAGAAAGGTCACATACTAAAAGATGGTTCATTCTTATTTGTCTCCAAATTTTCTGATACTGAGTACAAAGGTTTATTGATTAGCCATGAGTATAAAACTGTACTAAAATTCCCTGTAGTCCAGGCTGCAGGGAGGGAAGTTGATTAAACAGTCTCATCCCCAATATTTCATAGTGGCGAAGAGACTTGGAGAGCCTGCAGTAGGCCCCATCAATTTGGAATTTCCTTCTTATGTTATGCAAATGTATTTCAGATCTAGTTAAGTAATTCCTAAGGTTGCCCTTGGAATACATATGCACTTGGTGAACATATATGCCATAAACAGTTGGAATGCCTAGTTTTATAAATAGAGGCCTACAATGTTCGCTATCTTGAGAAAATATCATGGTTCTAGTAGCTCTTTTATTGAAGTATAAAATTTTTGCCTCACATTATGGGCATTGCCCCGAAGCTGTAGTCCACATGTAAGATGGCAATGAAATAAATAATAGTAAGACTTTTAAACATAATTAATGGGAAAAAGTCTCGTGAGTAGTTAATGCTAGACTCCCTGTGAAGTCTGGTTTCCGTTGGAAAACTTTTTCAATCCTTCGCGAGGTGGCGCTCCGTGCTTGGGGTGCGGTTTCTGCTTTTTTTTCGCTTCATGCTCCGCCCGGCGCGAAGTTCACTTATCTAATCGCTATCGATGCCATGCCCGGAAGTTCTTGCCAATTCATCTCAGATCGTGACTCCGAGGTTTACTTGGTGTTAGGAAGAGGAGGGGGAGATGTAATTATGGGAAAATGTCTTCACCATCGTTATGCACCTTGACGAAGCTCTCGCGGCGGGGAGAGATGAATCTCTGGGCCGTCGCCCCCTCTGGTGAAAATGCCGAGGCGTACGGTAGGTGCATGAGGCGAAGTGCGAGAAATTGACGGTAACTTGACTCTTTCTCCGTTCTTTACTTGGAATCCGTATTTATATGTTTTTTTTGTAAATCCACGACCGTTACCGCGGCTTTCTCTACCGAGGTTCCAATTTCTGTTTCAAAATGTTTCCCGATGTTCTTCGTTAATCTTTCCTCCTGCACCTCATGGTTCCTCTCAATGCTCTTTTCGAGGCTTGTGCGAAATGAGATGATTTTCTCATTTCCCTTATTTTATCCCTTTACCCACCGCGTCGTCGGTATTAAAAATGTGAAATTTATATTAAGATTTCAATTGAATTAAATCGAAACGAACCAAAAATCGGTTTTCAGCCTCAAAATCTATCTTAGCAGTTTGTGATGGATGTCATCTGACACAAAGACGCACTCTGCTTCAATTTCACAAGCCAGTTTAAGGGGACCAATTTTTTTTCCCTGTGTTGTTCTTCCCTACGAAGAGCTGATATCCATACAGTCTATCAAGATACTTTTGACTGGAGGGATTCGGTGGCATAACTTACATTTAAAAAAAAACAGCTGGCCCTCCATTATCCGAGATTATTTACTACTGCCCCTCCCCCTCGGGCTTAGTTTAAAAAAAGGAAATTAATTTGTCTATATACAGACACAATAGCTTTAGTACGTTATTTGCTTTAATAATTTGACCGGAGGTTGGAAATTGTAGGAGTTAAGTGGAAGAGGGGATTATTTAGTCTTAGAATCGTCCCAAGAAAGGTATTTTATTATTATTTTTATTAGGTTGGCAACTTACAGGATTTTCTTGAGGCTTTTGGTCAATTCGTATTACGGCAAGGCTTGCATCTATAAGCTATATTGGGTTAATATTCCTTGAAATGATTAAAACACTGTATTTTTCCACAAACTTTATTTGATACAACTATTAGGTTGGCAACTAAGTTCCCGCCTACACCTTGTTGAACGTTGGAAAAAAGTTTTAAACAACAAAGGAGAAAACATTATTGATTAATTCATGAAAAATAAACTTTAAAAATTTTTTTAACATAGTTGCCAACCTAATAGTTTCAAAGCATAGGCCTAATCTTCAGGTACAAAAAAGTTTGCAAATCCAGGCTATTTATACCCAAGTGGGAAGGAGAATATGCAAGGGGTGGGGGAAAGGTGGGGAAGAATGTTTTGGGATTGGTGGGTAGTGAGAAAAGGATGGAGCGTCATTTCAAGGAACATGAATCTTCTCATAGTTGAGCCTTCAAATATCGAATATATGGGTTAATATTGTATTATATGATCCGATATAATCGTAAGAACTGAGCTACATAATATACACCTGAAAAAAGATAAATCCACTTCTATGTTGGCGTCAAGAGTCACGATCGCATATTTTTAAGTACTCACGTTACATGCTGCTGGCAGGTTAAATGCAACATTAAAAAATTAACTGTATCCCAGGGAATTATAACACCTAATATTTCTCTAATATTTTTCACGTTTCCTATTTATTATTTCAATTACAAATTTTTTTTCGGTTAGTGGTTTATGACCATACTTTCTGGTGAATTCTTCACGGCAAGAGTCAAGTACGTATCACTCTTAACTTCGAACATGCGAACATGCAAATTTATTTGAATTAACTCCCGCGAAATTCAACGTGGCGACGCCTGGCAGAGAGATTCCCATCTCTATGGCCTCAGAGTCCTCAAGAAGCATGTCATGCGTCGAGTGAACGAGGCGACGTCACGTACCCCTTCCGTATCCCATTCCGCCTTAGTTAACCCCAATAAGGGGGTGCGGAGGGGGGGGAAGGGAAGGAGGATAACCCTCTTTGGTCGTGAACAGTTTGGAGTCACGAGGGGTTTTCTTTTAAAAAGTAACGAGCACCTTCTCATAATCACTCTTCGAGTATTTTTTGGAGAACCCCAGTGAATCTCAAGCGACATAAGATATCTCGGAAACTGATATTCTGCCTCGGTTCGCCAGTATAATGAGGTTTCAATTGAAATCCTTTGGGATTGGTCATAATTATGCAAAATGTGGGACGGAATCTTAAGAAGCAACATCAGTGGTACATTCATCCACGTTAACAACTTGGATTCGAAGAAAACATTTTAAATCAGAATATGGAAAAATCGTACACTTCTTTCATTTCTCATATTCCACTTAATTTCTCTGCAGCATGTTCTCAGTACTCATCTAGTTTAAATATATCTCGATTTAATGCGTCTTGTGGCAGCATATTTGGAACAATTTGATGGTATTTTAAACAAGGTAATACTACACATCATGCAGAAAATGTATGGATTTTGTCTCAGAATCCCTGACTGCACAATTTTTTCTCTTGTCGTGACTTACTTTATACTTGGAAAAATGAATGTATTATGAACTTCATGGGCGATTATGAAAAAGATATCTCTATTAATAAATTTAGATTTAAATTCTATAATTAACTGTCAATTGCCTTTCCAATGTTGCTTTTATCGGTCAAAATTGTAAAAGATGTTTAGAACTCATTTTCGGAATTTTTAATGAAAGACTTAAGTTTCCTTCACGGCAGTAGCCTCTTTTTTCTTCCAACTTTATAAATCTCAAATCAATAAAGCAAATAAAATCATACGATGTGTTCGGAAACATACATGAAGTTCGGCAAAGCAGAGCCGAAGTTAGTCTTTTATAAATTGATTAAATGTGACACAAACTTTGAAATTCCTCATAAATATGTGGAATTTATATGTATTAATAAATATTTATGTGGAATTTCAAAGTTTGTGTCTCATTTAATCATGAAGCAGTTCCACCAAGTCACGCCGGAAACTATCTCCTACACTCTATTTATTTTTGTTTTCGTTTCTATGCGTCCTTCAAATAGTTTGTTAATTCAGGAGTTAATATTTCATAACTACGAAAGATAAAAATTCGTCAATAATGGATTAAGATCTTCGAAAAAATTATGGTGTTTTATTGAAACATTAAGAAAGCAATTTCATTGGTTTGAAATAAAGTGTAGAAGATGGATTTTGTATAATTTTCCACGTGTCATTTAGACTTTCTGAAACTTACCGTGTATTTTATCAACATAGATTCCTTGTCACATGTCACAACGATATTTTTTCCATAGGAATGGACATATTTTAGCAGCCAATTGGTTCATCTCCTCTTGTTTTTACTCCTTTATTAGTGTGATCCAAACTTTTGAGGTCATCTGTGCCCGGAAATCTAAAGTCTCCATTTTGATGAGTTTCTGTGCATCTGTACTTTATGAAGTAAATGCAAATTTCACCTTGTATGCGATAGCCAAAACGTATGGAAAATAATTAGAGCCAATGGCGCATTAATTAAATATGTATGTAAATAATTCCGCATTAGCATAAAGTTTATGAAAGAAACTTTTATTTCACTAGTCACTCTCAACAACTAGCTCTAGTGAACTTTATAAATACTCCTATGAAACCGTCATAAATTCTCTCTTTTAGAAAATTATCCTTAGCAAAGTGAAGTATTTAAACAATTATTGGTAATTCTACGGCATCATACTTGTTTTTATGAAGCAATCGTGGGGTCAGTGTACTGTTTATCTTGAACAGTAAACTGTCCCGTAAGGATTCGTTCAGGTCTTTCCCAACTAGAGAGAGGCAAGAGTAACGGCCATCATTCACTTTGTCTTGCGTACACAACATTAGCTTTCGGAAATTATTTTATTTAAAAATAACGGCGTTCTAATTAGAATTGTGTGCTCCGAAACTCATTTGGGGTGACGGGCCAAGATGCAGTGCATATTCCGATACCCGAAGCCAAATCTGGAGGACAACATAATTTATCTGCCTGGAAATGAGTAGTGGCACCTGCCCTCCTCAGAAGTATCCTGTTACTAACGCAGAAACTCAATTTAAATCCTCATGAAAACGTTTTTTCAAGGCTCAGTTGGCAACCCATTTGTCTATGTTGTTTAAATTTCCTAGTTTCACCCAAAAAAGAAACATTTTTTTTTCTTTGACGCATCTGAAAACCTGATGCCCCATTTCCGACTTGTGCGACCTATTTTCGCTGCGGCGAATTTCATTTTGGAACTAAAAGGATCGAGACTCCTCAGCCATCTCACTCAACACAAGAATCCATTTATTTTACGTTGTGCAAAACTGCTTTGCTGTATCATTAATGTCGAGACAAGGTTATTCCGCTAATTTCTGAGAATTTACTATAACTTTAAAGAAGAAACTACTACTATACATCTCTACACGTACATACCGATAGAGGGAACTAATAACACGAACTTTTTGATGCTCAAAAAAGAAAAATTTCATTGGATCTTTTCTAGCTGGTGATATTTTCATGATGTACTCATCAAAATACAAAGGAATGGAATAGCGTTATGGGAAGAATGTGCCTGCGATGTATTTTAATTTAATAACTAGGCTCCAAATGATCAAGAGGTTTTTAGAAAATAATTCACATGTGGTAAAACATTCTGAATTCGCCGAAATAAGGAAAAATGATTTTTTGGGAATCTCCGGTGTCATTTTCATCCAGAGTTTCACTATCCGATTGGGCTGTGCCGGATGTACGCGCGCATCTACCAGGATCTTTCGATCATCGGGAAGTTTGTGATAATGAGATCCTCTAACAGCCACACAGGAATAAATACCAGGTAAAATGTGGTTTAAAATGCTATAAATACATATAACACACTTAATGATGTTTTAGCTTACTTATAAATTGATAGCAGCTTCGAGACACTGTACGAAAATGTGAGACCGTTCACAATCATCTGGCTCAATGCATACACTTACTAAGGTGACCCTTCGCTATCAGAAACCTTCATCTTCAAATTATCAAGAAGTGAGTAAATGAAGTTAATGAACCGTGAAACCTGATAAAATATGTACCTAATGATACATCTTTGCCATGGAACTTTTTTTACTTTATAATTGTTTCCTGTTATTAACAAAACCTTTTTTGTATTACTCATCGTCTGATTTTACAATTTCGTCGTTTTTCAATCGGTATAATATTATAATTGGCAATTTCCTAGGCTGCTATGGTGAATTTGGCAATTCCTCTGATACCCGTGGGCAAGTGTGGAAGAATATTCGGCTCTTAAGTATCGCAGCCGACAACTTATTCCTGATTTAAGTTCATTCTGTGAATCGGAAAACCATTACAGAAGAAGAAGAAGATGGTACTTTTACACAGACTTTATTTTGGTCACGACGCGTTTCATCGCGATACGGCATTGTCATAAGTTGTTCTTCTTCTGTCTTTTTGTGAACTCCATTTGTGTACTTCGTCTGTAAACCCATACGTATTGTAATAATGCTAATCTGCAAGAAGATCGGATTAATTATCTGACTAATTTGTAATAGTATGCTACTTCTAACAATCCTCCGCCTGCATCTTTCATTATTCGTGTGAAACTTATTATGGAATATTTAACCACCTGCTTTTCCATGTGATACTTTACAGAATTTAATCGCTGAACTTGCATTTCCCACCTTTACCTCACTTCTCACATCTACACTTTTCTTCCATTAAAATCACCGGAATATTTTCACATAATCTCCTCTCCCATTGTCATACTTTTTACATTAACATTTGCACCTAATACAAACCTTTCAGAAGCTTGTGGAATATATGCGTAGATCAGGGCTCAACCATATAGTTTTCGTCGTGAACTTTGACAACAGCGAAGGAAAAAGTATTTTCTCTTGATGTAAGAAGTGTGGAAAGACTAACAAGGAATCATATATTAATAAACCTAAAATAATCTAAAAATAAACATACAAAAAGCTTTCCGCCAAATTGGTGACGAAGGAGATACGGGAGTTGGGATTTGTTGGAGTAGGAAATTTCTAATGAGCTCTAGTTAACATGCTCTTGGAAATAGGCAATAAATAACAAGAAGGAAGCTATTGACGAAGGATTGATATGAATGGGAAATAAATCTTTTAGTTTTGTGACACGTAAGGATGACTTCAAAATTCCACGAAAAGAAAACTGAAGTCGTAGAATGCGACTTCCGGCTTGGAAAGTGGTACTGAAGCCGGATGGGTTAGTCTACTGGGAGGTGCGTTAGCGGGTTAAGTCCATAGGTTGCGTATCTCGGGAATGGGAGTTTGTCTATTTTCCCTCAATTCTGAAGAGGTGCTAAATTATTTAATTATTTATTTTTCAATCGCCCACAAACAGTACTAATAGGCCAATTGCAGTGGGCACTTTTACAGTTTTTTAATAACAAGGACGAAACACACACAACCACGCCCTTGATGGAGATTGAAAAATCCACCTAGTCGGGACTCGAACCCGCGACCTCGTCTCAGACGAGGACGTTACCCCGCCGCCACCGAGGCCGGCGATGATCATGGCACGTTGTAAAAAATACTACTACTAATACCTGGTACCTGGTTGATCAAAAATAACGGAAGAACTTGTAGCTAGCTATTGCATGGAACGGGTATTCAAACAGCCGGTTATATAGTGGATTAAAATAAAATATAAAAATATATATTGTGAATTAGAAAACAGACAACATAGAAAGACTAATTTTTTGCAGGGCTGAAATTGCAACTTTGGAAAAATAATTAAAATTATTATTTTGCATTAATGGTTAATTAATATAACTGGAAGCACGGATCAAGGAAAATTAACTTATCCAAATTAACCTACGGTAGATGAATAAGGTTGGTGCATATGTAATAATGTAGACAATTTGTAGTAGGCTATGTTTCATTGCATCAAATTTTTAAAAAAAATCAAGAAAAATATGGTACTCATAAATTAAAAAAAGTTATCTGGATTTCTATTTACTGCATGTATTCCGCATCGGTTAGAAATGCTGTTGTAGGCAATACGCCGTTTCGATTGTCGATACACTGGGAGATTTCACGTGACAAGTCCCTTCTCTCCTCACACAAGATGATCGACCGCGGCTAAGGTAAGGACGTTTCCTGAACTGAAAAATGGTCAGTGTTTTAATGAGTATGTAGTATCATTATCATGCCAAATTAAAAACTCGTATAATACTCCTGAAAATTTGGAACAAAACATCTAGATACCGCATACGATGAAATCTGTCCCTTTTTGTTTGGACTCGAAGGAAATGCTCAAAATATAAATTTTTGAGGATTAGAGTATATGAAATATTTTAATTTATTGCTGTGATTAAGAAATTTTATTCGCTGAAAAACGGAGAGATCTGATCTCTCAGTTCAATTTCAATGGAATCAGGAAAAAAGTTCAGTTAATCTAATTGATTAATGCTTTTAGTAAAACTACCGGAGCAAACTTTTGTCAGTCGGTTCATTATTGGATTAAATCTTTTCTCCAAAGGCTTCAATATATTTTTTTAATTCAACTAATTGATTATTTTTATTTTATCAAAAAGGTTTTTTTACGGAAGATATGCCTTACGCTGTACCCTCTCATTCGCCAGTTTTCTCGTCCGATTCCCTTATTTACGATAGTACACTTCTTCGATGAGGGGAGTGGCAAATTAAGTTCCGGAACTTCTAAATAAATTCGATCCCTAATTTTAGTCATCGTTTCCAATCGGACATATTTTCTTAGGTCTTATGACTCAAAGTGTTTACTTTAACTTCTTTCCATGCCATAAAATGGAAAAATTAATATTGAAACGACAACTCATGATTATGCTATGCTAATGATGAGGTTTTGTATTTTAATTGAATGAACGATATTAGTATTTTTTTAACACGAATAAAATATATCAACATTTCCAGTGTCGTTGATTTATTTATCATGGATCATTTGCAGGAATTCCACACCCGGTGAAAAAGTAAGGAATGGAAAATATTGGTCTTGGTCGTAGGGCAGTAGTGGTAGTTTGGGCCAATCCATTTCCTCGTTACCGATCGTTCTCACTTGTCGGAGGAAGTATGCCAATTCCCGCCTTCTGACGTTGTCATCGGATGGGGCGATAAATACTCTTTAGTTATGTGTGGTAATGATTTGGAAATTTGAAGTAATTGTATTAACTCTTGTTCCTATAATTTGCAACCTTTGAAAATTTGTGGGATGTTTGGGGATTGGTAAACATTCTCCACCAATTAGGATTATTCGATTTGAAAATTTTCTTCTATCCTTGTATTCACTTAATGAGTAAAAACAACATACATAGCATTCACAGTCTATCGAGGAATAAAGTAGCTTTTAAGTCACCCGCTTAAAATTAATATTTTTATCTTTCCACAAATTCAAACCCATCTCGCCCATATCTCGCTACTGGTGTGACGAGGTACGTTTCTGCCATCTATCCCAGTGGCGCGAAACTAAGAAGTCTCTCTCGCTGCTGAGCTCACAATTCGAAGTCTAGCGCGAATCATTTTCTTTATTTTATTCCTTGATTAATTACAACCAAAAGTAACGATGGGTTAGAGGATCTTTCATAACTTTTGGAGCAAATTCGATTCTTTAGTTCTCCCTATTGCTCAAACCATCCACCCCCTTTATTTACTGGAATGGAAGATTCATTGTGAAAGAGCAAGATAAATTATTATATGTAACCATGTTAGACACTTGCGGAATTGTTAACCCTTAGGTGAAGAATGAGATTGGCACCTTTTTCAGTCCAAAGTAAACGTATTAATTATTACCTTTTACCGCCTGTATTAAGGTGGAAGTGGCAATAAAACTTTGCTATGTAAATATAATACCATCAATGATATTAGTGGCTTTCAAAAGTAACTGTATCCGGCTCTACTTGGAGGAGCATTATGATGAGGTAATATTGTTGTGTGGAAACTCATTTCATTTTACCCCATTATAGTGGCTTACAGTCAAAATTAAGTTGCGTCATTAATGCAGCATTATTTAATAACACATGCAATATGGATTTTCTCTAAGTGCTGGGAATTACACTAAAGGAATAAGCTCCCTTATTGCTATAAGAATAAATACAAATGATTATATCAATAGCAAATGGACATGTGACAATAATGTATGGATTCCTTTTTACTTACTTTTACTTGAATGATTTACTGGAAGGGTATGTACTACTCCCTCTAAGTCTTCTACTAATCCTATTACGACTTTCCGTGTTCTCTTCCCTTTACACTCCTTTTCTCTTCTCTTTCAAGGAAGGTATTTGCATTCCCTTTTTTCTCCCGATATTGTCTAAGCCGAAGGATGACATATTTTCATTGAAAAATTCTCTCATTAAAGTTAGGAAAGAAGCATAAACAAAATAGATATGCATTTAATTTCCTTTTTTGCCATTACTTGGCTACATGATTTGGATTCAGGTATACAGTTCGAAATAGTCATCATTTACATTTAATACTTTTCTGTTCCAACAAACGTGCTTGGATTCAAAAGAACTGTGACATCATTAAGCTAAATGTTGAAAATTCAATACAGTTGATTTTTCTCTCTACCCCAACTTCTTGCAAATGCCTCCTGCCATTCGCTTCCCTGATTGAAGGAAACTGTTTTTGCCTTCCCAACGATTCTGAACTTTGATCACCGCCTAGCCTAACTAATTTATCCCAAAACATTGGTTCTAAGCAATATAATAAATGGCTTCCACGTCATCATTTGTAAGCCGCCACGTGAGTTTGAAACCAAACCTGAAGTTTTCCAAAAATATATGACGGATTATTATAAGGATCTTTAATGAATTTTTGTTGTGTCACAAAGGCGAATGTTCGTTGTAACTAAAATACTAAAATGTTAGCCTATGGATCCACCCTAGATGGAACCAATGACTCTTATTTTATGTGAGCGGCACAATGTTTGGCGTGTCCTAACTCCCTCAGAATGGGACACTTCAAAATAACTCTTTGCAACGCTAGGGAGTTTCATCCCGTGTCTCTAGTCATCCGGTCACTTTCTTTTCTTCACGTTATTGTTTCTAAAGCTATAGCGGATGGACGTGATACTTCTTTCACTTCCTTAAATGACAATATCTCCGAAGTGTTTCATGACAGAGTTATTTTCAAGCGTTTGGCGATTGAAAATATAGTGGAACACCGCAGAGATCTCTAAAAGCATTTCGCCGTAATTTAATTCTCTGAAAGTATATAACAAACAACTTTCGCAACTCAAGGATAGAATTTCTATAACCAAATAATTTATTGGCTATTATTTCAAAAAAGTCTCCCTTAGTTATTCCGGCTTTACTCCGGCGTTCCGAATGGACGTGTATTCCCCTCGGTAGCATTTTTGACCGCGGTCACGATAGCTCATTGTGGATCCATTTTGCACACACTTGGGAAAACCCGAGTTTACTGATGTTGCGGTGAATATTGGCAGCGGCAGTCCCGTACACACATTACTCTCTTATGGATGTACCTATCCCCAACAGTTTCTCCCTCGGAAAGGAGAAATCATATCATAACACCCTGTTAGTAATGTGCAACACTGACATCCGCCATTTTTAACAATCGCTATAACTCTTTCATCAAGCTGCAGGGTTTGTAATTTCGTACAACAGGACAGAAGGTTGACTCTGGGACTCCTCAAAATTTCAATCACGCAGAATGTAGTATTAGTAGTATTTTTGCTTATAGGGTGCTTCGACGGCTAAGGTCATTTCGCACCACTTCGAGTCATAGAAAATACCCATCTGGACAAACACAATATCCATGCCCTGGGCCGGATTCGAACCCGCAACCTTTGGGTTAGCCGGTGAGCACGCTACCCGACTAGGCTAACTCGGTCAGTTTTTGCATTCGGGTCCTATAAATAAATCGAGAAATAAATTCCTTACTGAACTCTTCTAATCATGAGTATTGGTGAAATAATAAAAGATAATTGGCTATCAAATCTTAGTGATACTTAAAAAAATATATAATTGGTCTTCTAAGAGACTCTTATATTGATATTTTGATCATCAACAAGGTGAAAATGTGTGAGAGCAGCAAAAGGAAAGCGCTCTTCAAATGGTGGTGCACTCTTCAAAATAAAGCCAATCTTCCTTTAAAGTGAACATCTTTGACCTGAAGATGATACTATGTATTAAAACCCGGGTCGTGAAAGAAAACAAAATATCGATTGGAATCACAAGTGTTTTTACTTCCCCTACTTCTATCTTCCTTAAGATTCATCATAATTAGCATTTCAATCCGAGGATTTGTTGGCTGCAGCCTTCCACCCTCTCCTACCTAGTACCGATTCCCTTATCCCTCGGTAGTTCTACTTCCCGATGTCTCTCATAATTTTCCCTATTTATTTGTCCCTCGACCCTCCTATTGGGGCCATCCCTTCTATTATATCCTTCGGGAAATCATTATGTCCTCAGGCTGCGTCTTATCCACCCTGTTCTTCTTTTCCCTATCTTACGATTTATCCTCCCCCGCACAGTTTCTCGACCCTCACTCTATCGTTCCAATTTATCTTCAGCATCCTGCCCCTGCACTATGTTTCGAATTTTTCCTTGGTCTGCTTTCCCAAGGATCCATGCTTCTGATTCACAGAACGCTGCATGCGAACGTTTTCACACACATGTTTGCAGTGATATCTTCCTTGACCATAGCATTCTGATAATAGGTATATATTCTAGTTTTCCGTCGCGTGACCTTTAGCAGTCAACTCATCTTAGATATTGGGAAAACGATAAGAAATTCTCATTCTGACCTTCAGGTCTTTATCCTTGAAACGTAATTGTAATTAATTTTCCTTGTACGTAGATCCACTGTACTGCTGGTTCAAAATTAAGATCTATTTTCTAGGTTAACACATCATGATTGTATGCATTCTTCTTTTATGCATTGTTATGCACACGGAATTCATAAATGAATACTAAATTCTTCAGATCTCCTAATAGTACAAATAATTTTACTTGTGAACGATCCGCTGAATGATTTTCTATACGATTCAAGTCGCGTTTATACATAGCAATCAACTGTTTTAACAGTCTACTTCTAAGAGCCACTCGTACGTGTGAACCCCAACTGCGATGCTGTTACGGATCGATTTAGGTCTTGGTCGAGCATAGTCGAACCTGGATCGACCTATTACCCGAAATAGGACGTCTACTTTCCATCAGTTTGCGGTGCGCCAATCGCAACAATCGCGCTAGCAGAAACTTATCCGACACCGGTTGCTTTAGATGCTTCGCCTGTTGGCTTCTATTTCTAGGGATCGAAGGGTGATGAAGAGGGAATTATAGGCAACCTACCTATAATATGATTGCTGTCGTAATAGATATTATTGTTACAGTGTTGTTTTAAGTCTGGTCAGGGATAATAGGTTCTTCGGACTTTCTTTTTCACTCTTCTTTATCTACTTTCAAGAAGTTAGTAATAAAAATGTAGCTGTATGAATGTCAACAATATTTTATTATGAATAAAATGTTAATTTTTTTACTTTAGAATTATAAACAACAAATATATAGCGTTTATGATTTGTCTATTATGCGTGTATAAATTGTCCTTTCATTATTTTGTATAAATCTTGTTTTTTCATTGTCTTAATACTGGCATTAGTCCGTAGAATTAAGTTGTCATTATTCCTAAGCAATTCGTTTATTAATATCAACCGAAATGCGTCCCTTCGCCTCTGTTGTTTTAATTTAGCCATAATAATGAATGTGATAACGAAATATCACTATGTTCGAACGATGATTTGTAGAGACGGTTTGTTGATTTGTAAATATGTAGAAGCGCGTAAAGCAGCTTGAAAGTAACTTCGGTGCCTCTTGGGACACTGGCGGTCAATAGCAGTGTCGATACCCGCTTCAGAGTCGATCGTGGCAGCAGTGAACTGCTGAGTGTAAACGTAGCTTAAGACTTAAGCTTATCTTCTGGCCTTTGCAGGGAGCGACCCCCTAGATGGAGGACAGGTGACCGCCGACGCCGGGAGGATGACCGTGGGGGTGGTGGCCATGGGCGGGCGAAAGTGTTGTCCCCCGCGCCGCCTCATCATCCTGCTCACCCTGCCCGTGGTCCTGCTGCTGGCCACCATGGCTGCCCTCTCCTCCTTCCCCTTTGGCCCCCACGGGCCGAGGGCCCTTCCCTCGCAGCCCAGGCCCGAGGTCCTCGTCGACAGCGGCGACGAAGAGGAAGGTGAGGGCGCCGGCAGGGGACCCGCCGACGACGACCCGGACAAGAGGACGGATCCCATGCCGCCTCACCTGCGGGTGGTCCACCTGGACTTGAAGGTAGGCGGTGCTGTCACTTGACCATGGAGCACGGAGATGGGCTCAATTGGGATCCTCATGAGGCAGGATCGGTTTTAGAGTTGAATATCGATTGCAGCGTGAAGCGACTGGATTTGTGAGGGGTTATTGTGGTCGGCGTGGATGTGTTTCATTGTTTATGGGGAGGGTGGTTGGGTTGGGGGCCACTCGTTGGTCGTTGGCCGGGGTTTGGGTTGAATTTGTTGCGTGAGTTTGAGGGGTTTA
>WURS02435272.1:0-15430 GCA_011762765.2 Rhinocypha anisoptera | reverse complement strand
TCATCAGTTTCACCACCAGAATTGAATCAAGGGGCGATAGAAAAGCAAATAGAATTGAAACAGTTAAGGGGTTAACAGTCCCTCTCACAGCATGTCTGTGGTCAAATTTGTTCACATGCAGTGGTTTTACAAAAGAAATTTTCATTACAAAATTACAAATATAATCAATGAAATGAATTTTATGTAATTTGCTGTGCATATGCAATCTCAAATGAAATTCCATCATCAATATTAACTGAGATCTTGAGTAGGACACATGTCTAGAATGTACTGAAGGGAACATACTGAAAAGAACCGAGGGGAAGCCAGCAAGAAGAAGATACAAAGCATTTTGCAGTCAGAAAAGGAGTTTTTCTGAGAAAACCATAATTACGTTGATACATCACTTAAACAACCAGGTAATATAATTACGAGAAAACTAATTGCCCCAATGAAAATAATTGAAGGAGTTTGAGAGAAAAATCCTATATGATCCTAGAAATACAGCATACATCACAAATAGTATATTAAGACGTGTGCTTGTATTCCTAGGCATGATTTCAGCACTTGATACAAGAACATTGTTATTAATAACTGTAGAATTTCATTTACAAATGTTATAAGCTCACCAAAATGCTGGGAATTTATTTTTAAACTAATATTACTTGAGCTTGTTAAAACTTTTTTTTAATACACTGAACAAATATAAAGTTGACTGAGGACAAATTACAAGAAAGAATTCCAATGGTTACTTGACCCTTGGTCGCCCTCGAAGTGACTGAGGGTCAAGTAACCATTGCCCCTGCAGAGTTGGGTCAAAATGGGAAGAAAATATAGTATATAGTAGTATTTTTGTTTATAGGGCGTTTCGATGGTTATGGTCATTTCGCACCTCTTCCAATCATAGAAAAATCCCTATTGGACAAGCCTAACACCAATGCCCTGGGCGGGACTCAAACCTGCGACTTTTAAGTTAGTTGGCGGGTGTGCTATCCACTAGACTAACGAGGCCAGCAACATCTTGCTAAGATACAGCAACCAATATAAATGTTATTCAGGGCACTGAAGGATTGTATTTGAGTGACCAAAAAATTGTCGTTTGTCCTGGGGGGATGATATATGAACAACCAATACATAAGACATTTGGAGCAAATGGTTGATTTAAATAATTTCTAATCTTGTGAAAATAAGAGCTTGACTCAGAGGTGCCTTCAATCCAATTTGTATTTACAAATAGGGAGCAATCATTTTTTATTAAGGCACATATGTAAGTTAATCAATTTAAATGAAGATATCTCTCTGGCATTCACATTTGTATTATTCCTGAATTCTGCTCTTTCAGGAAAAAGTAATCAAAGATTCATTTGACTGGATTTATTCTAGTGCTTTATTGACCACTTAGGTTGAAAGGCAGGGAAAGTAAAGTACTGGGGATGGACCTAACACATGGGATACTAAGAAGCATTTATTCCTGGCATGTATGTATGGTAGAGAAAAAGTGGTGTGAATACTCAATTTTTGAAGCAAAAATGGAAATACACCAAATTTTTATTTACCAAGACTCTTGGAGAAGGCAAAACGAATGAGGTAAAAAGGGAAACTGAAAGCATGCTTTCGTTTTCCTTTTGTACAGGTCTAGATCCAATATGCTGTCTGAATTCTTGGCTTCAGAGTTTAACACTATGCTAACAACAAAACAAAATCTGCAAATCTCATGGGTACCTTAATTCAGAAGCATTAAAAGTATGTAGAAGACAAGGTAAGGATAGCAATGACCAGATTTTCTTATGAGAATGGAATCCTCTATTCTTAAAGAATTAAACGCAAATTGAAAAACAAAGATGAGCAGAAATAATTAAGTGTTTGCAGTCATTAAAGTTAACCATTTTCTCAGCATGAACTTTTGAAATATTTTAACTGCATTTAAAAGTTTAACAACTAAAAATTACATTCATTTGAATGATCAGGTGGAGCCCACCTACACTTACCTCAAGGGATTATTTTACTAAAATTATGCCCAGTTATTAAAATTTCACTATCAACAAGTTACAGTCAAGGTCATTTGTGGAGTTCCATTATAAAAGGAAATATTAACACACTTCATTTCACAGAAAAAAAATTTATTTCCAACTAGTTGGAAATGAAAAATTTCTATTTTCTGTGGAAATACAACATGTGTTTATATTTCCCTTCATAATTTTACTATATTGATTATAGATATTCTCTGCCAGAGAAACCATAAAAATCAATGGAAAAGACACCCTAATTTATATATGTGCTTTCACAACCAACCATTCCACCCTTAATTTCTAGTCATCTCAAAAACTTCGACCAGGTTCTCCCTATAATTATGACATCAATCCATATCGTGTATATATATATATATATTCAGACGTATTTAAAAATAAATATGAAAATGTCTCTTACTGAATATGTGATGAACAAGTCACTGAAAAGATTTACATAACTACTATACCTAAAAATTGTCTTTCAAATACAATGTTAACAAAATAATATATCCCTCCTGAGTAAAATGAATTATGCATGAAATCAACACTTACATTGCACAACTGACCGTTGGCTTAAGCTTGAAAACTTCCATAAGGCAATGTAAAAAAGGAATGCGATCACAAACATGAAGCATGCTGTCACAATAAGTGGTACATCTATTCCTGGATGATCTCTGCAACCCAAATCCTTACTCCATTCCATCCTTGAGGCATTCATCTGGAACCAATTGAGTTATGAGATTATGAAATAAATGGTATTTTCTCCATAATTAAAAGGCAAATCCACAATTTATGTTATCAAGGTAAGAACAAACAAGGTACATACAACAGGTTAAATTTACAACATTAATACACTAAAAAAATCATCAGTGTTGTTACATTCAGAGCATACTTACATAATTTCACAAGCTTTTGCATCAAATTCAAGACACCTCATTGAAATTATATTTTAAAAACTCTTCTATAGTGGGTTGGATATCAGCCAGGGGAAGATTGCATTTTTAAAATTCTAATATCACTAATTCAGAGGTCGACTAATTGACAGAGTCAGTTGGGTTGTGCTTCTGAGGATTCTAAAATATATAGGCCCAGATTGGAAGGATAGTAGATTATTAAAAGAGCTGTACACAAAACTGAAAGTTGTGAAAAGAGTAGAAAATGATGAAACAGATAAGCATTGGAAAAGTTGTCAGACAAGGATGCTGCTTGTCACCAACACTCTTCAATATTACTGCTGAAAAGGTAACCAATTCAGCATTAGGAAAGGCAAGAGGTGTAGTGGTTGATGAAGTGTGCAGTGATCAAGCAGTATTAGCGGACACAGAAGAGGCGATACAGTATAAGATGGAGAGTATGGCAAGTGTGGCGAGGGAATATGGAATGAACATGAATGTCGGAAAGACAAAAGTAATGAGAGTAAGTAGGAATGATGCAATTATTAATATGTCTGTAGAAGGAAAAACTGTTGAGCAAGGGAAGTTAATTGACTGAAAATAGGAGCTATACCAAGGAAGTAAGACAGGATAGGAATGGGTAAAAGAGCATTTGAGAAGGTGAAAGGGTTTCTGACAGCATGTAGAATTCCAATAGAACTGAGAAAAAGATTTTCTAAATGTTTTATGTGGTGACTGATGGTAGCAAAAGATGGACAGTTAAAAAGAAAGATGAAAAGTACTTAGAAGTTTCGAATTATGGTTGTGGAGGAAAATGCTTTGGGTGAAATGGAGTGATAGACTTAGAAATGGGGAAGTAATATTGAGAATAGGAGAAGAAAGAAAACTGCTGAGGGAAATTAAAAAGAGGAAGACACCTTGGTTGGGGCATATATATATTACATCGAAACTGCATACTAAGAAGAATAATTAAAGGAAAAATAGAAGGAAAGCGAGGAAGGGGAAGAAGAATGGGAATGCTCAACAACTTAAAAAATGGCTGAAGTTAGAAGTGGCAAATACAGAAAGATGCTCAGGATCGACTGCAATGGAGGGCAGCATCCAGTTAAAACCTGACTGAAAACAGATTCACTAAGTAGAAGAAGATAACTAATTGTTCTTGCTTTTTCTGGTAACTTGTTAAAAAGCCTAATGCCTAAATTACTAAATGGAGTCTATACCTTAGTTAGTCTACATTGAGGTACATTAATTTTTCCATGAATCCTAATGTTATGAGAGTGGATGAGTGGTCTTGAGGGAACAAATGTAATCGATCTTTGACATACATCAGGTCATGACTATATGAACTATACACTATGAGAATTTTTAATTTAACGAAAAGTGGTTAGCTGTCCTGTCTAGATGGGGAATCAGTTATAATATGCATTGCTTTTTTTTATCTTTAGTCCCTATTTAACCTTAGATGCATGTCCTCACAGTAAAAATCCATTCCTAAGATAACTATAAAAGAAAGCAAAATAACAAACTGTAAGTGATGTAATAGCAATTAAAATGCAATCATCCTCTTGGCGACTGTACAAAGCCCAGGCCATTTCCATTTCTTGAGTCCTAATATGACAGGTTACATCAAAGCATTCCCAAAATCAATAATGAAAATGTTAAAAGAATAAATTGAGGTCACAATTAATTCAAGACCAAATAACACCTTTCATCCTAGATCCAAAACATAAAGACACAACTTCATTAATGAATTACACCTGAGTGGAAGTCTTTTTCCAAGAAAATATTTCAATGTCTCTCTGCCTCACCACCTTCCAAATATTTTAGAGGTCTCTCACAAAGATTTAAATTATACATGGCTCATGACATCCCCATGTAATAACACCTTGATGTGGTACAAAGGCTTGTTCACTCCAATGATCCCTAAATTTTTACTGGCAAGGGGAAATGATAATTGCTTTTGGCGGAGTCACGCATGCCAACTAGATTGAAGGGGTTTGAGTCACATTGTGAACTAACGTGGAGGATCTCAGGGTCAAAAGCACACATGTGATTTTTGCACATGTGTGACCTGGAGATCCTCCATGTGGAAAAGAAGGGCTGTAGGTTGGAAGCCCTAGAACAGTTCAAATCGGTTCGAGAAACTTAGGAAAGACAGGGCCGCACTCCTCAGTGCCCTGGCCTTCCTCTTGAGATGCCGGGACAAGGACATACTTCCAAAATTTGCCAAAATTCGTACTTCGGTGAACTCGCCTGCTGCAAGACACATCGCTAGAAGAGATAGTCTTGCCCTGGTGCGAGAGCGAATCCACGACTAATGGAAAGCACTTGACACCAATTCGAGGGGCCTAAGATCCCTGCACCTTTGCCTAGCAGCATCTCTCTCGCCTTTGGACTGGGAGTATATAGACAGAGCCACGACTGCCCAAGGAGATCTTTTGCATAGGAAAAACACAGAAAGGCAGAAGAAAAAGTACGACTACTTAGTCAAGTAGAAGGCGACAATTCCCATCACGAATTGCGACGGTTTGATCATCAACCTGACCGAGGAAACAATTGACAAACCCACAAAGGCGGTCCTCTCCAAGGGGCTGAACTTCGCTCCTGCACCCAGGACCATTCCATACATCGAATTTATGGGTGGAATAGAGCAAGCTATCAAAAAACTGCCTGCAGATGCCGCGGACGACATCAGGTGCGAAGTCTAAATGGTCCTTAAAAGGGCCACCATCCCGAAGTCAAACATCAGTGGAGAGGAACATAATGTCCTCCGGGCTTTCCGGAAAAACCTTGCGATCGTTGCCCTACCGGCAGACAAGGGCAACGCCACAGTCATCATGAAAAGTGAGGATTATAAACAAAAAATCCAGGACATCTTGAAAGACAGCGCTTACCGACCTGTGCCACGAGACCCCACAGATGCCAGTACGAGAAAGGTTATCTCCCTCATCAAAAGAGCGGGATTTCCAGAAGAGACTGCTAAAGGACTCAAACCACAGGCGCCGGTCCCCCTGAGGCTTTATGGACTGCCAAAAATCCACAAAGAAGGCATCCCATTGAGACCTATCGTCAGCACCATAGGATCTCCAACCTCTCCAAGTACCTCACCGGGATCCTCTCACCCCACGCGGGAACTTGTGAGCACCACATCCAGAACTCGGCTGAACTCGTCAGAATTATGAAGAACACCTGGTTGGATCTGGAAGACATCATGGTGAGCTTCGACGTAGTATCGCTGTTCACGCGTGTTCCTCTTAGAGAGAGACACTCCAACTGCTGGAAACCAAATTTCATATTGTCAGCCTGTTTCATCACGTGCTGACTTCTATGTACTTCCTGCACAACAGCAAATATTACAAGCAGACGGACGGTGTCGCCATGGGATCCCCACTTTCACCTGCCATTGTCAAATTTTATATGGAAGACTTTGAGGAAAAGGAGCTATCCTCAGCCCCCTTGAAGCCGAAATGCTTTTACAGATATGTCGATGACACCTTTATAATTTGGCCCCACGGAATCGAGGCACTCAAGAATTTTCTGGACCACATGAAAACATCAAGTTCACCATGGAAAAGGAGGAAAACAACAGACTGCCCTTCCTCGACGTCCTCACCCTCCAGTCCCCACCATGTCCGGCCTCCAGTCACCATAACCCTTCACAGTGGAGAGCATTATTATCTATGCTGCTATATCGAGCCACATAAATAGCTGAGGAGGAGAACCTTCCAAATGAGCTCGAACACCTTAAAAAGAATACCGGCAGAAAGGATATAGTGAGAACAAAATCCACAGGGCATTAAAAAGGACCATCGGCAGAAAAATCTTGCCTCCGGAGAGAAGCGCAGACGACTCACTCTTGGCCGCAGAAAGGACCGATGCCGACCTGGAAAAAGCCCATGCCTCCTGTACGTGTCGACGATATCGGGGAAAATATCGTGGATTCTAAACAATAGAGCCCAAACAATACATCGGCCACCCAAAAAATTAAGGAGCCAGTTTTCCAGAGTAAAAGACCGGATTGGACTTAAAACCCCTGGAGTGTACCGCATCCCATGCGAATGTGGGAAAACGTACATCGGGGAAACAGGACAAACCATTGAGATTGTTTGAAAGAACACAGGACTCACATCAGGCTGCATCAACCAGAAGAATCAGCGGTCGCAGAGCACAGTCTTACCAATAATCATATCATTGATTTTGACAAGACAAAGTTGCTATGTCGCTCCAATGGTTATTGGGATAGAATTACTAAGAAGGCTATCGAAATACGTCTGGAGAAAAACAACATCAACCAAAACACGGAATATGTGCTCAGCCACTCTTGGAAGCCGGTGATTGGTCTATTAAAGAACTCCGGACGATCAACATCAAAAAGGAGCAATGAGAGAAGAGCAGGCTCTACGGCGAGGATATATAAGGACGAGAAAACTTGACCCGTGCATCAACACCCCTAAAGACGATGGCAGAGTACGCCGTTGAAACGTCGGCTACTAACGACCTGACCTGGTGGAAAACCCGAGAGGACTTCACTCAGTTCAAAATAGTTCAACAGGGCATGGACTGCAATTTGATGAATGAGCAGACTTTTAAGAGCCACTTCTCAATATCCCTTTTGATACCCCTCCTCTTCCCTTGACTACCAGTCCCTCATCCCTCCCCACACCCCCCTAAGCTGAACTTTATAAATACTACTGCTTTGTACCAAGAAACTTGTACCTGATGATGGCCTAGCAGCCGAAATGCATTGTGATAATATATATTTTATCCTGTGGAAAAGTGCTAGATTTTTCGCATTACTATCGTGAACTTCCACTACATCTCGCCGGAATTGGTTACTTTTATATGTAATGCTCAACATTGAGAGTCAGAGCTTTTGTTGTCATCCCAAAAGTCCTTATGAAATCTATTGATGAGAAATAGAAAAGAAAATTCATAGCATTCCACCTTACTACACAATCAGGGTCATTGCAAGTTGATTTATGATAAAACCATTTTCACCGCAGGTTAACAACAAATTGACTGTTTCAATAAAAGAAGCAAATTTTTTTTATCCCTGGTGGACTTCCTATGAAGTTTATGCAGAGTGAATAGCAATGAAAAATAGTAAAATAATAGTTAAGCCATTTTATCATAATAATCTAAGAAATAGGTTTAAAAATTTGCAATTTCCACTTTAAAGTGGAAATTGCAAATTTTTTAACCTATTTCTTAGATTATGGACGTTTCCACCACATCTCACCTGACTCTATAACGTTTATCATAATAACATGAAAACAAAAATGCAGAGGCTAATTATAATAGTGCATCATCTCTTAACTACAATAGTAATGCCATCTAAGCAAAAAGATTCAATTAATGTGCAACATTTATAAATAAATCCAATAATTATTAAAAGGGGGACTATTAGTTATCAACATCATATCAAAGCATGTATGTGTATAGAAGCAGGAATAAGCTGGGAGATAATATAAACTACTTTGAATGAGTATAGGGTTTGATTATTCAATCTCATATAAAGTTTAACAAGAGAAGTATGGAAGAGGTTAAGAGTCATTTCCTACTAATGACTCAAGAAATGTATCCATTACACTCATGCTTAAATAAAAAGTCCCTAACAGGCTTAAACTCCAAACTGCAATGGCATAGTTAACATCGTAGGGGACTTGTCAGGCTCCTGAACAACGTTGATTAGATTTTCGAGTTGATGTTACAGCATCTCTACTCACAGAATCCACAATATCCATACAGACGTCAGCGGGAGACACAGCCCGTTTCAGATTATTATAAAAATTGTTCAACTCTTCGTATAAATCACGGCATTTTATACATATATCCTTATTATGCATATTCTCTTGTACACAAATTTTGACTCTAGAATTCATCAGCTGAAAAGTTTTGGTGCTGTTATTCAGTTCTGATGATATAGAACCATTTTTATCCACATCAAAGCATTCTGAAAACAATGGCAAACCTTGAATAAATGAAAATGAATCTACAAATTAGTGATTGAAGTGTATTAAACACAGAATGAAAAATGTTATTTAATGAGCAATAAAAGTATAATCCACGAATACAATTCCGTAAAACAAATTTTAATAAGGTGCTATACTTACGGTTGCACTCCCCTCTTGACCATAGTTTTTCAACACTACCGAAAAGCGTTTCAATTATTTCTAGGCGATCAGCGTTTATTAGCTGATTACGGCAATTAGTCCCATTATCGACGACCTTCATAAAAACATTACTATTTACACATGTAGAATTGACATTGCAGTGGTATTACCAAACATGTAAGGAGCTTACCGTTAAAATATCCTGATGGGTCGTTAAAACATCGAGGTACCAGGAAACACAATCTTCACAAAATGTAATGGGTCTGGCACTGACTATAGAACAACTGACAAAATCGTGCATCGCCATGGCAAACTTTTTTTGTGTTTTCTCACATGTCTTGTTCTTTAAAAGTATACTGGAAATATGAATGAAACAATAAGCTTGCAACGTACAACCTCAATAGAACTCCAAATAATAATGCATAAATAACTTTTGGTAGGGCCGTACAAATCTGTAATACGAGCTGAGGAACCAAATAGGGGGAATATCAAGATAGTAGACAGCAGGAAATAGCAGACTCCAAATACGGTACTCATTTCCATTTATATCTTTAAAATATAAACCAAGTCTTATAAAACAATAGACAGCGACTAATTGGTCTCAAAAGTAATCGCGCCAGAGTTACACAAGTATGTCAAAGATTCAGAGCCGAACTGTCCCCTTCACATCCCTAATTCGCGCATATCTAAAAGAAAAAAACGTTTTTATACGCATTTATCACAACAGCACATGAAAAAAATTCTAAATTCCCTGGGGATATTCGAAAATAAAAAGTTTCCCCATACTGACAGCTTCCTGTGTGTACCTCGAACATTTTGAATATCTCCAAAACAGACACCTTGTTGCGGTGGGGTAAATTCAACACATGAGCCAACCCAAAGTGCGTTCCGAAACGCGCATCAAACACATGACCCATGTGACACTCAACCAATAGCAAAAGTGAGTGAGTCATTCAAATGATTCGAATCTAATGAACGCCATCCAATACGTGTATGACTCACGGTTTGTTACTACTGCGCCACTAATGTTGAAATTAAGTACTACTTAATACTGTACTATTTCAATGATTTAAATAGCCGTCAGTGGCTATGTGGGACTGGGAGTATAAGATATTGCTTAAAAGGGAGAGATATAATGTGAAGGGAATGTAGTAGGATAGTGACGATTAGTAGAAAGTAGAGAGAGAAACTAATGAAGTTTTAAAAGAGGAATCTCTTTGAAACAATCTTTTAACAAGGTGAAATCATACCATCAGAGATAAGATACACTCATGTTAGCCGATATCCACCAAAATATCAATACTGTGGCTAATAATTTATTTTTCTCTCTCATTTAGAATAAATATTTCATCTTCATAATGCATTATTCTTTCTTATATGAACTTTTGCTCATTTATGTTTGCATTCGTTTAATATCTAAAGAGTCAATAAATCTAAAAAAATCTGGAAGATTATTAAACAATCCAAGAGCCCCAAGCATCAACAACAAGTTCTCCAAGTACTTGATTCTACTGGCAACACCATATCTGATTACTCTGAAATAGCATCAAACTTAAATAATTTTTATCCCTCTCATCATACTCCCTCTAGACAAGTTAATCCTGATTACTACTCTCAAGTCCCCAGTCCAAGTATTTCACTATATTTGCTTCCCTGTACTGAATTAGAATTTATCAATATCGAAGTAAAGTCTGGTTCTTTCCCAGTGAATGTTGTACATGAAGTTCTCTTGGGTTGATAACTGGGTCAAGGGCTCCATTGCGGCCAACATCAGTCACAATGGAGCCCTTGACCCGGTTGTCAACCCGAGAGAACTTCATGTTGATCAATATCATTGGCAAACTACTCAACAATTACAGCTCTGGATTAGATGGTGTCCTCTGTATTGTTATAAAAAAATATGTTCCTGTAATCAAGTATCAAATACTATTGTGAAGAAAGAATGGATGTTTTCCCGGCATATTGCAATGGTGAAGGCTATTCGGGTTCTCCGCCGGGTCACTCTGCATTTCTGCCGACGTTTCGATGGCAGAGTCGTCCATTGTCCTCAGGGCCTGAGGATGGTGGACAACCCGGCCTCACCCTGAGGACGATGGACCACTCGGCCATCGAATTGTCGGCAGAAATGCAGAGAGTGACCCGGTGGAGAACCCAAATAGCCTTCACCAACATCAAATACTAGTCCTTAAGACTGGGAGTCTTCCCTGATGCACTCAAAACTGCCAAAGTTATACCCCTCTATATAGGTGAAGGCTGCAAACATAATATGAATTCTTACTGACCTATCTCTCTATTGAACCAGATAGGCAAGATATTTGAAAAGGTATTCTACAACCGGCTTACATCTTATCTTGAATCATTCCATTTACTCCACCTCACAAAATGGGTTCAGAAAATCAAGATCTACATCTACAGCCACCAGTCTTATGGTAAATCAAATACTATCTAACTTAGACAATAGAATTGGAATTCTGGGTCTGTTCTTGGACTTTTCCAAGGCTTTTGACTTAGTTGACCACAAGCTACTTTTGTTTAAATTGGGAACTTATGGCATAAGAGGCATTTCTCATAAATGGATTGAATCCTACTCAAGTGCACGGTGCCAACATGTTGTCCTGTCTAAAAATGGCAATTATATTTGTCTCTCCTGGTAGAGAGGTCATAGTTAGTGTACCCCAAGGTTCTGTCTTGGCCCTATTTTGTTTCAACTGTATATTAATAACCTACCCAAAGCTCTCAAAGCAATACCTGGAGTCGAGTCAGTATTGTATGCTGATGACACCAATGTTATTGTATAAGCCCCATCAGTGAACAGCTCTTAGGGCAGCCAGAATTACTTCATTTTTTCATGAATGATGCCTTAGTAATTTACTCAAACTTAATGTTGACAAATCTGGACTCATTTATTTTGCAAACAAAAATAAAGCTTCAATATTGTTGATGTAGAGGGAAAATTTCTACCACAAATTACTATAACAAAGTTCCTATACTATTCCTAAGTGCTAAAAAATACTAAGTAGAGCACCATCTGTGGAGGAACACATATATAAACTTCGCAGTAAGCTAAGTTCAAATGTGCTTCCTCATTAGAGGAGCATAATATTTTCCGTGAATACTGATGTGTTGTCAATCTATTACGGTGAGTTTTATTCTCAGATTATTTTTAGCATTTTGTTCTGGGGTTCCCCTCCTCGTGCCAATGTAATTTTTAAAATACAAAAACGGCTAATGAGTAATGTTCCTTATGTTGCACCCTGTTGTCCTTTTTTAATGAACTACACATATTACCTATTCCATGTGTATATATATATATGTAATATGTATGTACATATAATAAGAATGATGTATCTCAGTTTATGACTAACGATAGATACCACAGCTACAATACAAGAACATGTAAAGATATTCATCAGAGTTTTATAAGGACATGCAATACTGCTCATGGACCTAAATCCATGGGGTTAATTATTTTAACAGGCTACCATCTGAAATTAAGTTTGAAAAAAAGCTATCTATATTTTAGAAAAAGATATTAAAATTCCTCATGTTAACCTGTTTTACTCTGTAAAAGAATTTATGAACTTGCTAGTTTTGTTCTGATTTTATACCATTGTATAAGTTTCATTGTTTACTCCTACATGATGGGTCCTATATTTGTATTCATATATCAAATCTCTGGACTAATAAAAGTATTATTATTGTTTAATGAATTCATATGGCACTGCTCCATAGTAAAGGGTTCATATTCCATGATTTTCCCCCGGACTCATATATGGCAGAGTACATATAAGCTTCTACTCGGACGTATTGTAAACTTTTACTTTTTTAAAAAGGAAGAGGTGAAAATCGAAATCTACTCTGTATAAATTAATGTAATTATGACATTAAACCTTAGAATTAATCAGCAAGAATATAAGAAGATATATTTATTAAATAATCAAATTTGAACTCTGAAATCCTTATGGCCCACATGTACGTAGATTATGGACACACTTTCAAAAAAGATGCTTTTTGAAGAAGTTTATTATGCAATAAATGAATCAATCCCATTAAGTTCTTTGACCCTTCTCATGGTTCCTCTTCCACTAGTTTAACTCTAAATTTAACAGTTTAAAAATTGATGTCATGTTGTTTCATCATATAATCCCCTCAATGATACATATCTATCTTCTCTCCTTCCTCTGTCCATCCCCTTTCTTGCTCATGGCAATCAAGTCCTTAACACTTTGGAGCCAAATATTATTTATGGTTAATACTTGGGACTTCATCCAGAGCTGAACACTGTCTATATATGATGTAGGGAGGGTTGCTGATCCATCTTTAAAACTCAGATTTTGGATAAGTTACCTAATTTTACTTCAAGGTGAATGTATTTAGGTAAGTTTTTCACAAGCTCCAGAGTAGATCCACCAAGCATAAATAATATGAAACATAAATCCCTCTTCTGCTCTACATGCTTCCTATAATCGATCAATCTATTTAAATGCCTATTCTCTCCCTCCATTAGTCTTCCATGGCTTAATATTTGTCCTATTATTTTATTTCCCCATTATTTTAGTTATACTCTCAACATTTTAGAATTGAAAGAGCTCTTTTGATCCCTCTTTGAACTACCACTTCCTAAATTCTATTTACAGAAGAGTGAGGATGGAATTAAATAAAGGTGGGAAAACCACTCTGGATTCTGTTCAGCCACCTTTATTAACCCCTCAGGGACAGTCTTTTAAATTTCATTTAAATCCTTGAGGTCAGAGGAGAATTGATTTTAAACAAGTTACTACATACCCTTTATAAAATTAAATGATTTTTTTTATTTTAAAACTAATTTTAAATTTAATTATTAGAAATTAAAGTTAAACCTTTTAAATAATAATTATCAAAAATATAACATTATTATACAAGTGAGATCGTAGGGCGTAGTGACTACTTCAGACGTCCCTCGGAATGGATTCCACTTGATGTAGTATCTACGTCGGATGTGCATTATGGGTTAATCATCACCTTCATACTTTTGTAGTTCTCGCAGAAATAGGGTATATTGCAATCAAATAAAGGAGGCAATGCCAGTGCTCAGGTTCCTTTTACAATCACAACCCTAAACCATTTACACAAATCCTTCCTAAAATCTCCAATTCCTACTGCCTATCTATATAATTAATTAATATATCTATTCTTTTCTTAACTCCATCTTCCTCACCCAAAATTCTATCCTCTATTACTGTCTTCTACAACCCATTAACTTTTGAGTATCTTCCTTCCACCTTTCCTGTCTTCCTCAGATTTCAATAAAAAATTGCTTTTCCTCCCCTACCATTCATTTCTAACACTTCATTAGTCTTCTTCTCCATCCACTTTACCTTCTCAATCATTCATCAAACCCACATCCAGGAAATAAAAAGGACACTCATCCTTCCTCATGCACCAAGTCTCAGATCCACATGATGCTATACTTCATATAAAGATTCCCTCTGATCTTTCCTTCTCATCAATTCCTACATTTCCACAAAATCACCCTTGTCTAATATCTTGACCAGTACACTACATCCATTTCCTTCTACCCAAGTAAGCAGAATTTTATAATAATATAAGGAAAAGTGCCAATTTCCTTTTATTACGAGTTCCTTCCACCACATCAAAATGTAATTCTTAAACTTTTCTACGTTCTCCAACTTATGCCCTCCTATAGTCTCATATTCTGCTTAGCCTCCCTACTTCTCAGGAATATCTTACTTTAATTTTCTTTTAAGTATTAATTTCATCCCAAGCTTCTCATATTGGCCCTGTTAAACATTCGAGGCCAGCAGTCCTTTGGCTGAATGGCTAACTAGAGCTTGGTCATCTGCAAATCTGATCGATTTGATGAGTCCCCCACTCACTTTTATTTCCAACTCGATTCCCTCTTTTCCCATCTACTCCAAGTACAAGTTAAAAAACAGCTGACAGTGAACAGTCCTGTCTTACTCCCCTACACAATCGGGTCCATCCACATTCATCATCTGCGACCTTTATTTCATGGCCTCGGTCACGTACAGGTTTCCAATGAGATGCCTATCCTTACAATCTACTCACTCATACACATCTCGCACGACTTCCATAAGATTTGACCACTCTACTTTATCAAATTCAACAAACCACATAAAAACTTCCTAATTGTTCTATATTACATTTCATCAATATTCTTGCAACCGTTATCACCTTGCAAGTCCCTCATACTCTCTTAGAGTTGAACTGATCTTCACCTAGGTATTTTTCTGCCCTTTACTCCAGTCTTGTGCTCATGATTCTTAGAACTGCCTTCACTGCATCTGGGATCAAATTAATTGTCCTATAGTCGGTGAAAGTTCTCGGGTTTCACACGGGGTCAGGTCCTCCATGTTCCTCTCCAACCTTTCAATGTGTGACTCGTCCATCGAAACGTTGGAGAGGAACATGGAGG
>WURS02435261.1:0-15431 GCA_011762765.2 Rhinocypha anisoptera | reverse complement strand
TGACACAAATAGCATCACGCATCGGCGCGTCAGATGCGCCAAACAAATATAAATCTTCCTTCGATAAGACTCCCCCTTCCCCCTCCTCCTCCGCTTCCTTCTCCTCCCCTCCCCCCCCTCCATAGGCCATCTGCTCGTGGCAACCATCGCAGACGCGAACAGGGAGGTCCCCGTAGCCGGCAACCTGCGGCGGGAGATGTAGTTGCAACAACACGCCCGCACCGTCGTATCCTCATGGAAGAGGAGGAACTGCCAAAGCCACGCAGTTAAACGACAATCCAAACAATCATGTTGTTTGGTGCCTATAATAAACATTATAGGCAACATCTGGAGATGGTAGAACATTCAAGATGGTAGTTTAGAGAAATCAGAATCAAATTAAATAACATCCATGGTTTTGGGTTTCACTTCTGTTGCTTTTTTCCACGGCGTAAGAAAAATGAGAATAACTTTGTAAATTCCACTCGATAAAATTTTATTAAACGACCATGGTTTTGATTAACTCTGTAGAGCTACTTTGAAATGCTGGTCAAAGGACAAGCTCCACCCTGCCACTTACTCCCCCACTGTAATTTCCCACTTTAATCTTCAATTTAATGCAGAGGACAGAAGCATAATAATAATAATTTAATTTGCCCTCAGATGGTTTAACCACAACGGACACTGTCAATAGGTATACACACTAATACCGCACTATTACATTGAATAATAAGTCGCATACAGTACACATGCAATATCACATAAAGTACTGAGTAATGCTAATAATAAGTGCCTGAGTCATTGTATGATCATATAAAATTGACACACACTTTTAATGATTTATACATATCTATAACTACAGCCATGAAATCTAGAACGAAATTCATTTAAAAAAAGCAGAAAAATACATTGTTATAATTATTACCAATTTCCTATCTTTCTTAAAAAATGCATTCAAATGTGTTTTGTTTAAGACTTGAAATTTACTGCTGGAGAATGCTACTACTGAAGATTTAAATCATTTTTACTTACCTATTTATGAATAAAAAGATGATAAAATGATTCTGAATTATATCTCCTAAGGTTGAACTAAAATCAAAATTAGTTTGGCAGGCATAATACATCCATCCACTTGTGAATGTACAATCCTGTGTGAGGCTTATATCATTTTCAATACTTCCTCTAAGTCCATAATTAATTGAGGACATTAACTATAAAATAAATTAAAACTGAAAAGAAAACAGCAAAGCTAAAATAAGAAAGTTAATAGAAGGAAAAATGAACTTAAGAGGCAGTTTAACACCTGCTGGATATACTGTGTTACGCGAAACCTAATGTTTCATAATATAATTTTATTAAAGATTTCAAAATATATAATTATTTCATGAATATGAAAGTACAATACTTGTAATGTAGTGATAAAATATACTACTACTAACATTTTTTTGTGATTACACCACCTACTTTATGTCACATCTTAATGAATGGATCTACTTGACATGGGTTTTGGAAGAAACACAAGATAGAATTTCCTTAGTGATAATTACTTTCAATGTGCAAATGAGCCTGTACATTCTACATGATGAAAATGAAACAATATCCTCCCAAACATATCACATGAACGAATTCAATTGAAAGCTGGATGTTGCTTTTAAAGATTTTACCATTTTTTTCTTATGCCTACATGATAAATGGCAACCATAATAATTGTATTAAAAATTTCTCAAAATATTGTCTTTTACAGTGTTCTCAATGGTGTGAATCACAAAAAATCAGAATTTTCCATGTACATTTCTGCTTCTACGCATTAAGTATTTTTTTAGCGGGATAATACCTCTTATCAGATATGTAACATCAAATAAGGTTCAATTTTTTGTAAAATTTTGTAATTAAACTAAAACTGGAGAATGCTAGAAGTCCAGATGTTGCAAAATTCTAAATAAAGTTTGAACAACACCAGCATGTGGTGAATTATAAAATTTTAAAAGAACCATTTTGAGGGCATTGAGTGTAGAGCCACAGCAAAGAACATTAGAAAAACAAGGTAACAAAGTGTAGGTAAACCTATTTTTTGTGTAGATGAGCCCATAGTTTGGCCTTTTTTACTCAGAATTAAACAGCAACTCCATTCTCCAGCCCCACCTTATTCACAAAGGGGCAACTGAGTGTTGGAATTATATGCTTTAGATAGATAAATTTACCAAATACAAATAAAACTTAAAAAACCCCATTTTTGTATTGTATTGTGCTGGTGATTAGCTACATGAAAGGGCAAGAAAAGTATTAAGTACAGGCACCAATTAAACTTGCTTCTCCTGAAGATTTACTGGAGTATGTAGCAAAAGTAATTGATCATATCAAGATGAGTGAGGCATACTTCCATTCCACTTAGTAATCAGTATTATTATGTTTAAGTATTGAACCTCAAAATGTTGTCTACCATCCTATAATTCACACCATCCAAGTCTCAATAATCATCACAAAATTGCCTGACTTGAATGTGGACATGAGATGCAAGTCTGAAACCAATATTTTAAATTACTAATATTGTATCTAAGCTTCTCCTTCTTCATTATAAATATGATAATACAAATTGTTTACATTAAAAATATTTCTGGCAAAACTTTCACTAAGACTACATCAAATTCACATTTTTAACTGCCACCTCACCCACAGGAAATATGAAATAATATCAAATACAAGTTAGTATGAACATTTTCTAACTAAATCTACCTGTTGCAGATTTGAACTCGACTGCTATACTACAAATCTCACCCCATATGAGTTAAATCATACGAACTACTGAGTACATATATTCATGCTGCAAAATCTTTCATACACATTCTGGAGGAAAGAACAAAAAATATGTTTTTACATCTAATGGGATACGTAAAAGAGATAATAACATGCAAAACAAGTCATTATCTACAATATGCAATGCAAGGAAACAGCTAAATTCAACAAACCATGAGGTTATAGGGTTAATTTTGTGAAATATTTCCATACTGGAGAATAAAGCTTATGCGATTTTCACTTATAAAGAATTTTAATCACGACCCTGGTTTCAACAATTTATCACTGATATCAGTCACCTGATGACGGCATAAATTGCTGAAACCCAGGTCATAATTAAAATTCTTTATAAGTGAAAATCGCATAAGCTTTATTCTCCAGTAGCTAATTTCAAACTACGAGGATATTTCACCTGAAATAAATGACAAATTTGAGACTTTATCAAAAAGCTACACATAATTAACATCAGGAACTATTAAGTAATGTTTTGTGGATCTGCTGTCACCAAAATGAAGACCAATTAGAGTTGATTCAATTAATAAAATACTCAATGAAATTATTTCCACCTTTGCTAATCGGTATATTCATAAGTGCAATTTCAGATAATCAAAGATAGTTTTGTAAACCTGAGAAATCAGGATTTTCGTTACATACTTTAATTATATAGTTTCACTTTCTTGCAACATACTTCCACTTTCTCATCATATTTACTCCTCAATCAATTATATTATTTACTGTATGTGCCTTGAAGAATGTTTAATTTGGACAAAAGGAAGTTTAGTTCAATTTAAAGCTGTATATGATAAAAGCAGAAGTTATATCAGTATTCTTGATCACTGCTTCCAACAGCGTATCTCTTCTCTATGAAATTCACTAATTGACAACTTCACTGTTATAGTATCATTACATTTCCTCTGAATGCTGTTGTTAAGTCACAGTAATGAAACAAAGAGTTATGGTACAGTATATGTAAAGAAGAGATTCAAAAGTTCTAAAATGCTACAGCAATTTTTGTGTAGTCACTTGTTTTTCTTCATGTTTCATTACTTTACTGTGTTTTTGGTTTCCTGTACAATATTTTTTATCTTGGGTTTCATTTAATAGCTGCCAAAAAATTGCCCTATGCAATTTACCAGTAGCTACAGACATCAAATTTGAAAGAAAAGCAAAGTAAATTGTCTAAGAGTCTAAGAATGATTAATTTTTGTCCTATTTAACATAGATCTTTGCTCTGCAAAATGCTTATTCCAGTTCCTATGTAAATGTTTTATTCACTTTTAAATGTCTCAAGCCAAAATGGTATTTAAATTCTTACCCTGAAAGTCAAGGTTTACTAACCTTTTACAGAGAATCCCAATTAAATTCAATAAACCAACTTACACTTTTTAATGTGATCATGGTAGGTTTTAAATGAACTCAAGACATAAAACAGGAACCATACATCACTCTATGTTAAATCCCTCTTTATCTCTGCATATTTCAAACCTGTTATGTACCATTCTACTTAAAATCCCTATATTTTCCTGCATCAACCCTCTTACCCAAAATTCTACCTTTTTGCAGCCTTATATAACTCATTTCTCTGAGTATTTCCTCCATCAACTTTTCCTGTCTTCTTAAGATTTCTTCAACAACTGTCTCTATCCCTCTACAATTCCCAGCACTTTCTCATCTGTTTGTCTTTCTTTCCACTTTACTTTCTCCATCCTTCAACACACACAAATCTCAAAAGCCTCCCACGTGCTCAACTTCCTTTCTCAAGCATTATGTTTCAGAACTGTACAACACTACACTCCATGTAAGGTCTTTCACAAACCTTTTATTCACTTCTTTATCTAAGTTCTTATCATCAACTCTTTTCTTTTTACAATTGCTTCCTTTGCTAATGCAAGTTTTATAATGTCCCTGACACTATGAACATTTTCCTCCAAGATGCCTCCCAAATAAGTTAAGTATTCTACCCATTTCAACTTAAACTCTCCTGGTTTTAGAATTAACTTTTTAGTGTTGGCCTACGAAAAGAAATCATGAAAAATTTTCATCGTGAATGATGAAATTATAGATACATGGCGTAGGATAATGTTACGTCAAAGAAGAGGTGAATTGCAATGAGGTTGATTTAGATCAAGATGATTGCAACTACAACAAAGCCAATATATGTATGTGATGAAAGCTAACTTTAAGAATACGAATGGTTTAATATGTCTTGAATATAATCTGTGGGGTTATAACAAGATGAGAAAATGAAAGCAATCAATATTTTTAGTGACCTGAGACTGTTGGTAAGATCAAGATGTCAAAATCACTCAATATTGATGTCAAAAGATTTCATCAAAAGGTTAAAAAAAAATGTAATTTTTTCCTTAATATGCATGTTCACTGAGCACTAATAAATAAATTTAAATTTTCAATTCAGGTGAGACATGAAAACCTGAGCCTTATCTCCTATACACATTTTTTTCCCGAACGACATCTTTATCAATCAAGGGGGTTTTTCAGGAATTAAGAACCTGTGATTGGAGTGCTTACATAACATATCCATATCTTATATATATAGTATATATATATGTACATATCCTATATTTAATATCTTACAAATACTTATCCATATCCCTTGTCATCCAAGTGTAACATTAGTGGATAAAACACACAGAAACTTTCCATTCTTGCAAATCTTAAGTAAAAGTTCCAATTTATATACTTCAAAACAGAAACAATTCTTAAACATGAAAGGTTTAATAGGAAACACTGCAATTCCACATTAAAAAATTACTTCAACACGACCAGGTTTCACAGTATAATGGCGTGGAAGATGCCATTATATGGTGAAACATGGTCATGTTTGAATTAAATATTTTTAAAAATGTGGAATTGAAGTGTTTCCTTTTAAACCTTTCACGATGAGGGAATTGGACAAAGTCAACCCTGAAACGATTTATTAAAATGCTTTTAGCATTTGTCGCAAAAAATATGCATTAAAATGGCTTGTACAATGCAAGCAAAAAAAAGGGTAGCATGAATAACATTTTAGATCTCCAGACCCTTTCCTCGGACTAAAAAAGAGGCAAAACAAAAAAGCTTCCTAGAAGGAAATGCTGTTGCCATGATACATTATGTACACAGAGTCCACCACTCTGGTCTTACAGTACCTCGTCATGTTTTCTCCCGGCTCTTTCCACACCATTGGAGCACTTTCACACTCACTTTTTGTGGAAAATAATGGAGAAGCGGGTGGTTGAGGAGGTGTGGTGGAACAAGAACAAGGGGAGGTAGGGGGTGGTGTCGGTAGAAGAACAAACCTTGTTTCGTTGCATTCCGGAGTAGCAGTCGTCGCAGATTCGGACCGGAACTCCAAGGTATCCCTCCACCTGCTCAAGCAACACTCCACCATTACATATTCTTTCCTTCTTTTTCTCTCTCCCCCTCTCTCTCTCTCTCTCTCCTTCCCCCTCTTGCCCCAGAAAAGCATTCACAGTGCAATGGGCAAAAACATAGCAAGCGAGTTAGCTCGTGAAAAGAATAAAAAAAAACGACTGGGTACACATTAAAGCATGAAGAGAAGCAGCTGCTGCTTCCAGCCACTGTAAGGGAAAATTAGCCAAGTATGCGCACACACATTAGGAATGGAGTTCTCTCTCTCTCTCACGTACAAGCACACAACGGGGGTCAAAAAGTATTCCATGTTGAGGGTTGAAGCGATCAACAGGGAGGATTCACAGCACTGGTTTCCCAGAAATTTACACCAAAGTCAAATCATTTATTGGTTGTTTTGTCATTCATCTGATCTCTTCATCTTCTGATTAATTTTTTAACTTTATTAGGAGAATTTTTAAAGTCATATAACATCAATAATATTTATTATTCATAGCAAGCATCATGAGACTTAAACATTAAATCAATTATGGATGTTATTTTTTCATCGAAACCAATGCTGAAATCATTAAGTTAGGAAATTAATTTTACACGAATGAACATTAAGCAGATCTAAGACTAGTGGTTAACATCACAACTGTGCAAGAGAACATGGGAGGTTGTTCAGCAGGTAGTGCATCAATTAATCAACACACACATACTATCACCCAAGAAATTAAAGTTTGTTATTCATATTGATGGGTGTCGATATTTTATAATTCTCACAAAATGTATCTGCGGGTGACAGATATTTTATTTCATTTAGATTAGGCCATGGGAATCAAGATTTAAGGGCAGTGTTTTATGAGAAAAAAATCATCATTGTACGTTTCTTATCACTATGCATCTGAAATAAAAAATCAACATCAGATCCCAAATACTGAATAATTAAATTCAATTGATCAATTTTACTCACTATTAATTAATCAAATAACCTTTATTTAACACCACATGTAATATTTAGGCTTTCAGGCTGAGCATGCAAAGTCATGTATATAGAAAAGGCAGAGCAGAGTGGGATTAATATAAACATAACATATAAAAAAGAAATATCAAAGAATAGCATTTAAGCTTTGGAGTGGCTCAGCATTTGTAAACAAAAGAAAAGGTTATGGACAAACTTTTACTCACCTAAATTATACCTTGGAAATGACATGTCAAAACATAGTTAAATAATAGTGAGCAACATTTACCAAGTGAATTCACAATATTAGCTTGAATATAATGCAAACATTTGTGTAGTGTGATACTGTTTGTTTTGAAGTTTAACCTAAAACAGGAAAAATCCCTTTTGATTTCACATTTTTTTAATAATTATAATTTTAGCAAGCCAGATATATTTATGTATTCAAAAAACTGTCAAGGCCCTGAAAATAATTTGTGATGCCATCACTTTAATTATGTATTTACCTTTATTGATATTAACGTGAAATTCCTTCACAAAGCTTCTAATCAAAGTGTGCATCTACCACTTGAAAATGAAATGTCATTCCTGTAAGAAGTAGGTACTTGTGCCTTTTAGTAATTTGATTTTTCGCATTTTCTGTCAGGTTGGCCATGAATGCAGCCAGTTTTCCCCTTGCACCAAAATAAGTAATGCAATGGAGGCCTAACTAAGGAAAAATAAACTCCCATTCATCATTCTCATCTCCTCCATACACAAAAGATCATTCATTACTTTTGTACAGTTTTAATCAACACTGGTTCAATAACTTTATTATTTACAGTGATATTTGATGGCCCATTAAAATCGAGTTTGAGCAGAATTTACAATCTATCCAAGCTGCACTTATTATTTAAGTTTATAGCATACATCCAGCATGTCACTCACTTCTAACCATTACCACAGGGAAGGTGTTGAACTAGGAGGCTATGGCATCAATCCTTGCTTTGAAATCAATTGGTGGAGTCTTAAATTCATTTTGAAAATTCATAAGCTGTTACAATCATATCTTCTCAACTGGTGGGAAAGGTTTGAATTCATCTTTTTATAATAAAAATCACAAAGATAAAATTTCTGCATGCTCAAATTGTCCTTTAAATGAACATATGAATGTATTTAATTATTCCATTGTAAATATATAGTATCTTCTAGAACACCATACTTCTTCAAATATTTAATATTGTTTCTCCTGCCTCTTGATCCACAAGTATTAAAAGTTTATATCATAACTTCATCAGATTTACTAGGAATTAGGAAGAAACATTCTTGTAAACATGGTCAGTTTTCTTTTTTATATCCATAATAAATTTATAAAGGGTTCAGAAATTACTGATACAAATCACTAGTGTTAAGGACTACAGAGATGACAACAGGCATATATGAATTCACTCGAGAATTTTTACAATTTACCTTTGATCTACAATATACTTGATTTTCTCCTCAAGAAACACTTCCTACATATTAATTTTTACAATATAGCATTGTAATATGAATTTCAAATTAATTTACAATTGTGATTATAAATAACTATGCTGAAACTGGTGAGGTGATGTTCAAAGTTGTGTGATTTTTATGTTTTCAAAGTTAGGAGTATTAATATATAAAGCGAATGTTAATTTTGAAAGAAATGGGTAAAGCATCACACTATATTCAGGGTAATATTGTAATTATTCAACACTGATATGATATTTCCAAAACAAGAACACCAATTTCATTTCTTATAATAGACATCAGGTGCTCAACATAATGTTTCACGCCCAAAAATGAGTAATATGCACAATATTAATGGGAAAAAATATTATTTCACAAAATCATCTTGAAATCATTTTAAAAATATGTAACTAAAGATTAGGGTGTTTTGAAAAGGAAATTCGAATGATTATAAGTAGAAGCAAAGTTAGTCATGAGATATGCAAATTTAAAATTAAAAAAGCTGAAATTTTATGTAATATAAAGAAATAAAAACTTATAAACTTCACAATAAAAACAAACTATCATATTTAAGAATGTGTTCAATAAAACCAATGAAAGCAGAAGACTAAAAACGAAGTGGGCAATGGGAAAGTAATTTTAAGCCAACCCAATAAGGTGGACATCCACAGAAAACTACCATTAACTTCTTTATAACCATTTTCTTAGTTATCAATTTCATATTTGTCATGATAATATTTTTTAATCAAATATTTTTTATGAGTTTAATGAAGCAACCATTTAAATTTATTATTATTATTTAAGAATGGTTATTTGTTTAGTTTTAATTAGGTAAGTTTAATACACATGTATTTTTATTAAAATGTAAATCTACACATTAAACCTTTTCTGGATCCAAACCACCTACAACACAGTACATACATATTTTGTCGAAAGGTAAGTTTGACAGGAAAGTGTGATGTTTACCTCGTACTAAACCCTAATTCCTGTTAAATTCACACATAAGGAGAGGGGGTCAGCTCCTATTCCAGTATCAGTTGTTATGATCCAAGAAAAACTGGTGACTGGGGAAATTGTAATGCTTGGGTTAAATGGTGGGTTTTCAATGGGCATCACGCAGATGTTAACACAAGAGTCCATCAAATAGCCAAAACCTAACTTTATCCAATGGGGGACTGTAACACACACTACCTGTATACTAACACAAATATACCAACAAATGATTTAATCTCAGTAAAATTTGTGAGGATTTACCTGTAAAATCTGAAGATTAAACTTTTACATACATGGTAACAAACACGATTATGCTAAAACAAATTCGGATGAAAAAATGTTAGAATTATACAGAATATGAATTTCCAAGATTAATATTGAATAAGAATATTCTGGAATAAAAGAAATTGTCATCAAAGAGTAGTTATTCTACGAACACAATTTCATTCAATTACACGTGCACTAAACATTCTCATTTCAAGCCACAAATTAGTCTCATAAAAGATGTCGTGGGACATACATCTCTACGTATAATACACAATAGACTATGCAATGTGCATGGAAAATTGTAATTAAACCTCTCTTCATGCTGTAATTACTCTTACGTTCAATGTGCACCCTCGACCTTGATCATAAGGAGAACTAGACGACGACATACAGAAGAGCTATGTATACACATTTAGAATAAGTTAGATAAACAAGGAAGGCAACCACTCATTCACAAGGAAAGGGAGAAGGAAATCTCTACCAAAAAGGTCCGACTTTTGAAACATGCCGCAGAAAACAACTAGATGGGTCAAAAACGACTTTCCTAATCAACCAAACAGATGAAAACAAAAAAAAAGATAAGTTCCAAAAACTTAACAGAAATAAAATGGAAAAGTTTAAAAGTCTAACACGGACGCACGCATACGCCATGTGCCGCGGAACCGACGACAAAAGGGGGAAAGGAGGCTGACCTTGAGCCTGCGCGTGGAACAGACAGCGCAGATGACCCGGCCGCAACGACGACAGTGGTGACGGCGGTTGAACATGGAAAAGGACACCATCTGGCAACACATGCACACGGTCACCTGGAAACAAAGAGATAACAACGAGGCATGAGTCTCTCCGACACACATTCTTTCAAGAATGTCAACACGAGGAAAAAATACAAGGGGATCACAGGAGATAAAAGGACACACAGAATGATTCTGTAGAGCATCCGTTGCACGCTACAGTCCTTTTACAAATGACTCATCGTGTATATGTCATTACATGTTATTTATTATATATTGTGTATTATATAATTGTATTAGATCGTGTCCACCGACTCCCCTTGCCGACAACAATTCGTTCCATGTCCCACCTCGTCATTGGGCACCCACTCGGCCTTGGTGGGCACCTTCGGCGGGAGGGAAGGAGCCGATTCCAGGGAGTGCACGGAGCTGGAGGAGAGGGACTCCAGTAGCTGGGAGTCGTCGGCCCTCGCTCCTGGCAGCGACAGCGTGGACACGGACGTGGACATCTTGACCGAAGGGGGCGGGGCCGGGAAGTGGGCCCGAGACGACGCCTCGTCCCTCTGCACCTGCGGTCGAGACGGTGGGCAAAGAGAAAAAATATATATTCAGCGAAATTCCAGCGCAGCACGATCGGACGAGAAGGAAAAAATAAATCCCAAGGGGGGGGGGAATTTTTCTCACTCGCCAAACTACGACGGCACGCATGCAACGTTACAAAGAATCGTGACATTCGCAATTACCCAAACACGATTACATGGTGAAACAGCATAATCTTACTCTCTTCAGCTCTGTGTGAATTGCCATATTACGTTAGTAGGATATATAGTATTTTTTTTTTGTTTATAGGGTGCTTCGATGGCCATGGTCATTTCGCACCTCTTCAACTCATTGAAAATGACCCATCTGCACAAACACTACATCCATGCCCAGGGCGGGATTCGAACCCGCGACCTTTGGGTCAGCCGGCGTGCACGCTACCCCCTGAGGCTAACTCGGTCGGCTATATTAGTAGTAAACAATATAAAGGCCACCTCTCACACGGTGAACGATATTATGTGCATGTACATGCTTGATCTCCTCGGAAACGATATTTACATTCATTACGGGATAATGCGCAGAGAAATTAGAGCATGTTCTCATTTTTTTCCGACGTACGTGCATGATGCATTGCATGATCGGCGCTCGTTATGCGGGCAAACGTTATCTCCCGAAAGTGACGGGATCGTGCACGGAAAAATCAGAACGTGTTCTAATTTTTTCTCATTGTGCATACACAAGATTCTTGTATGATGTGTCGTCGGCCATTTTTGTTATGTGAAATCTCGAGATACTGCTTCCAAGCTAAAAAATCATTTTATAATAACTTAGTGCATAGTGTCACAAAACAGGCAGAATAGACAGGCAAAAGTAGACAGATTATCAAATGTTGTGATTGTGGAATCATTTAATCGAGCCCTGGGAGACAAATAGTCGGAAATCTAGAAGTGGAAAGTAGTATGTTACATATTTAACGGTTGGTATTATGGCGGTGTATGTACAACGTCTGCACAGTTGGTTGCATTGTCGAAACGGCAGATACAAACAGGTAGCGGCACAGGATATTCACTGCCACTGGCATGCGCAAGATATCATTCACAGTGTAAGGCAAATTTTCATCGCCAGATTCTGTCATGAATTAAATATTGTTTCTGACAAGATCATGCACACCATGTGTGAGGTGGCCTTAGAGCAATGAAAGATTAAAAGTTACCTTCCAAGTTTAAATGCCAAGTTGAAACACTATCTTTTTTCTAATTGCTGTTTTTATTCCATTAATGAATACCTTAATAGTGCCTGCCAATTATGTGCCGTAATTTTGTTTTTCCCGACTTTCTTTTGTATTTTTTTATTTCCTTTTATTTTTTAAAAAGTTTCCTATGTATGTTCTTGAGACCAATAAAAAACTCTTAATTTATTATTAGCACTCAAACGAAGGGAGCCAATGCAATTGGCAGTACAACTCCTGAGGATGGCACGGAGAAAAACATTGAGGACATCGATTAATAAGGGCAAGTGGTTGAAAAAAGGTGAAATGAATGTGGTTTCTCATGATTCTACACCTAAATTTGATTCATTGAGCAATGGAACAAAATTTATTTATTTAATTATTTGCCAAGTATTCAAAAACACCCACAAATGGCCCATTACACTGAATAAATAACAAATAAATATATTAATAACACACATAACATTGAAGCCAATAAATATAACAGCGATAACAAAGAGAACAATCAAAGTACATGAGGGAGGATGAGGTAATGCCTTTAAACACTACTACATATATGTAATGCGAGCTTCACCTTCATGTTTAGCTAATCAACTCTTACTAGGGATAACAAAGTAGCACAAATCATAAGAAAATGCTATGCAAAGGCCAATAGCAGGTAACACCAATGATTCATTTGGTGGAGAAGGGAAAACTACAGGTACATAATTGAGAATCCAGGGACAATCTGAGTGGAGCAGTTTGATTTCCAAATTCAACCGATCCCTTGCAGGTCTTTCCATGCATAGGAAGCACTTGGTAATTCCACAGAAAAGATTTCCATTTTCAACACCACCTATCTTTTCTGTGAATTACCAAGGGTATTCTTCACATCAATATGCTGACTTGGAGGGAATGCTTTGTTATTCCACATAAAAGAACTACACAGTCATCATCAGGCATGATGTGACTGTATAATTGAATAAAATTCACTGAGGAGGCTGTCACTTGGTGAAATCCCATAATGACACGAAATATAGGTTTTAAATTTTATTCATTTCCACAGAATATTGTGAACACAAAAAAAACAATGACCTTAAATTAAACAACATTTATTAAGATTCATGGTTTTGGGCATAACTTTGTAGAATTTTTCCATGATGGGATAAAGAATGAAAAGCATTTGTAAATTCCACAAAATTTATTATACAACCATGGTTTCCACACTGTGTATCATCATCAGATCTGAAGATGAAGTTCTTGGGTCTTTTCATAAATAATAATGAGACAATAACTTTTCATAAATGAAAATTTTAACTGGGATTCACACATAAATTTCATTTCTTCTTCCCCAGTAGCCTCTGGCTGCCACCTTATCTGTATCGAATGATTCAAATTACAAGTGTAGAAACTGATAAGAACGTCTTTAACTCCTATATTTACACAGACTTAGGTAGTGTTTTCGTTAATAGTTTGCTTCAATGGTTGTGGTCATTTCGCACCTCTTCAAATCATATAATAAACCCATCTGAACAAACACAACACCCATGCCCCAGGCGGGACTCAAACCCATGACCTTCGGGTTAGTCGGTGAGCTTGCTACCCACCAGGCTAACCTGGATCAGACTAAAATATGGTATTTAAGCCATTCCCCTGAGGCAATCCGCCAGTTTAGGTTACACAAAATGCGCTATCAGAAGTATCTGTAAATCAAAGAAGCATACTAGCTGTCGTAATCTGCTCAAACAATCGAAGACCCTTCCAATACCACGCTTATATGTGTTTTATGCTGTAATGTTTATTCGAGACTTCAAATCTAAGGACAATCATGATTATCACACGAGAAATAAGCTGCATTATGCTACTTAACAACATAGTCTTACTATGCAGAGTAAGGGGGCCTATTAACATTAGTTGCAAACTCCCAAAGTCATTGAAACAAGAATTAATTACTAGTAAATTTAAAACCAAATTAAAGCAATATCTCTTGGAATATTTATTCTACCCTATTGACAAGTATCTCAGTTCTTGACAAGTGTTGACAATAATATGTATCTGAAGCTTTGGTCTGTTTTGATCATTCATTTGTATATTTGAATTACCTTTATGCTTTTTAATTTATATTTTCCTGACGGGTCATATATATGTACTTTCATATCCTTGTGACCAATAGAATTTATTATTATTAACACGACCAGTTTCAAACAATTATGATGATGATAATCATTTGAAACCAGTGGTGTTCATAATATTCGGTGGAAATAAATCAAAGTTAAAACCTATATTGTGTACAGCTGAAGCCCTGGTAGTACAATAAAGTTCTTTAATGTGGAAAAACATATTCCCTCCAAGTACGAAACGGTTCCATAAGTAGACACCAGAGTCAATCTAATTTATCAATATGCTTAGCAAATTCCACCAAGTTGTGGCCGAGACAATTAATTTCCTCGCAGCCCCAATGTAGTTGAAAGAGTCTAAAGAACTTCCAGACATCCTCCAGATCGAATTCCAGGCCGATCACTCACCTGACTGATGCTGCAGACCCGGAAGTCGAGCGCCTTGGTGGCATACTGCCTCAGAAGGGTGTCGACATCGCTCACAGAGATTCCGTGGTGCTCGGAGGCATCGTGCGGCTTCAGGTAGGGCTTGGCCAGCGCCAGCGCGCCCTCCAGCGCTTCCAGCTGCACGTTCATCAGCAGCTGCTCGATGATGAGCAGCGGATGCGGGGTGAGGTCCAGCCAGGACCACTGGGGGTGCCACGACGAGCCCTCCGGCCTGCCGCCCTGCCCCCTGCCGCGTGCCCTGGCTTGCTTCCCTCCCGTGCCGCTCCCCAGAAGCAGGCGGTGGGAGACCATGACGAGGCCGAGGGCCCACTGCTCGTAGCAGCACGCCTCCGCCTCCGTGAGGACGTCGCGGCACGTCTCGAGGAGGAAGGAGAGGACGAACCGGAGGCAGGGTGCCGAGAGGAGGAGCGGCAGGGAGCCCTGGCACAACTGAGCCGCTCGCGACAAGGGTAGGAGCCCCAAGAGCTAGACGAACAATGGAAGAGAGAGACAAACGGAATAACTCGGACAAAGGGAGAACCACAAAAAGCATCTTCCCGACTATATCGGATAGACTGAAAATGAACTTCATC
>WURS02435250.1:0-15435 GCA_011762765.2 Rhinocypha anisoptera | reverse complement strand
AGGGAAGGGAGGTGAAGAGGAGAGTGCGTGCCGTAGAGGGGAGAAGGTCGGAATGCAGGGATGCGAGAGGGGACAGGAGAAAAAGGGATTTCATTCATTCATCGGGATGGAATTGCGTTGGGGAACAGGAAATGGAAAATAATAGCATGCGAAATGACGAACGGGAAAACTCAAAAGAAGGGATTGCAGTTGCCATTGAACATCGATTAGTCTCTGTCTGGTGCATTTAAAGAAAAATTAATCGTGTAGTCTAAAAACTTCCTTTGCAACCTACGGTGGATTCCAGTGTCATATTTATTAACCACGATAATTTTGTATTCAAATTTTGGCTTTTTTAACCAAACGTCTTGCGAGCTCTAGTTCATCGAAGAATTACGTGGTCGTCCCAAAAGCACTCCAACAAGAGTTTTTCAACCATCGTCACAAATCATCGATCCGAAGGTTGTTTTTAGCAGCTATCCAAACAAGAAGAAATGTTCTCAGGCTTCATTTGGTGGTATTATCCCATTATGGAAGGATTTAAAAAAGAAAACTGCAATTCAACGTACAAGGTTTATTTTAACATAACCAGGTTTCACCGTATAACAAGTGTTGAGACCTTGTATAAATAGGTACTATAAAAAACAACCCCCTTATGTGGAATTAGAGTGTGTTCTTTTTTAAATACGCCAATGATATCCAAACTATCCTGCGTCACCAGCTACTCTAATCTCTTCATACATTTGTTCCTACCTCTTAACATCCTTTCAAATTAATTATCATGCGCCATCTTTGGCCTATCTCTAGGATTTCTCCTTCCTAAAGATCAAATTTTAAAAATGGGTATGAGTTTGTAACTAAATTGCTAAGCTACGCGTTGGATAGCTGAAGGGTGGAACGCTGTCGTTACTAGTACTGATAGAATGGCTTTAATTGGGAAGAAGATTGAGGCTAGAGTAGTCAATTTCTTCCACCCATAAAATCTTCAGTCAAAAATTACAAATATACCTTCAAAACGTAAAGTGAATAAAAAGTGCATAGTTTTTTAATGTAAGAGATACAATATCTTAAGTGTAAATGCAATTTTAAATGGTCAACTAAAGTTTATACGTCAGATGAATAAACTTGTGTTGTAAAAACGCAAGTAATTTCGAAGACTTGTGCCCTTGACGAAAAAACCCACTGCAGGAAAACACAAACAATCAGGGAGAGGGGCTGTGATCAACCCGCGAAAACCAATCACGACATAGCTCAAGACTCGAAAATGAGTATTGAGAAAGAGTAAACCACAGTGATCAACCCTAAGGTTGGTATGTTAAGTGAGGGTAGAGCTCACCTAGTACTAAGCTCACGGCGTGTGTGGAAATTCACACATCAGGGTAGAGGGGCCAGTTAATTTCCCTGTGCCACCTGTGGTTTCCCACGAAGATGTGGTACTCGAAATTTTCGAAACCCACTTATTTCAAATAGCCTAACTAAACATACGTTGTGGGCGCACCTCCTAAGTTTCGATAATGTGCGCGGAAGGATTGCCACGGACGGGGTCATGAACCATTCCGTCCCCATCCGTTCGTTACCTGAACTCCGGCGTATCCGTGGGGACCGAGAAACCGTTCGCATTCGTCCGCGACGTCGCTGAACTTCCACTCGAACAGGTGCACTATCGCGGACTTCCCCGGCACAGCGTCCGGGTCCCATTGTGCTCTGGCGAAATGGAAGGCGAGGGCCACCCAGAGCACGACAGCCAGCAGTAAGATGCTATGTCCGTCCATGGCAGACCGTCTCCTCGGCTGGAATGATTCCCGCGATCGAAGTTCTCTGCTCGCTTCCTCCTCAATCGAACCGGTGGCTCATTAGATAATCTCGCGACGGTGATGAGGACAGCACATTTTCGCAGGTGGCCTTCGAATGTCGGCGAAGGTGTCGTAATTGGAGCTGCTGGGTTAGGTTAGGTGTTTCTCAACAATTTCGATCCGCTGAACTCCAGGTCTTCGCAAACGCGGAAACGACTGATAGGAATATGCTTTGTTGGCTATCATTATCAATCATTTTGCTATTATTGGCTATTATTATCATTGGCAATCGATTTGAATGTTGTATGAATGGAGTGAGTTTGGAAATCGCCAGGACCATACCTTTTTTTTACGGCTCGCGAAGCCGTAAAAATAATGTAATATATATATATCGGAAATTCAGGGTAGGTGTTGGCATTTGTCATCTGCGTGTTTTCATGGAGATCTGGTGTCGTAGTAGTATTTTTTTTGTTTTATAGGGTCCTTCGACGGCTATGGTCATATCACATCTCTTCAAATCATAGAAAAAACCCTGGGCGGGACTAGAACCCGCGACCCTTGGCTTAGCCGGCGAGCGCGCTACCCCCAGACCAACCAGGCCGGCTATGGTATCCTGATATGGATTTTATTTTGTTTAGAGTTTATATATTAGTTTATTTTACGTTAATTTTTGTCTTTCTTTAGTTTGATACCCACCACGTCATATAGTTTGCAAACTCAGGTCCAAGAGTCAACCGATTATCTCCTGGACTCCTGTTAAAGCATGTTTCATTATTATTAGTTTTGTTATTTACTCTTAGATTGGATTGGTGTTCTATTCACATTATTATTACTTAATTTATATATATATATATATATTATAATGAATTAATCGTAGATAGCCAGAAGACATTCAGTTCATGATACGAGTTCGTAGTTACAGCATTAGGATTTAATTATGAAGCCTCATCGTTTACCTCCATTTCTTTTGTATTGGATTTATGTATCTAATGTTTATGTTGTTTTTAATCTTATTATTTCCGAACTATAATTAAATTTTCCACTTGAAGTGTTGCATAATTCATGGAAGTATAAAATCGGAAAAGCCGAATAATGTTTCTTTAGATATGAAAAGTAATACACCAATTACGTCAACTCTAATAAAGGGAAAAGTTCTTTAAACATATTTCTTTAAATCAATTTCATCAAAGTTTCTTTTTCTTCATCATTAAACAATTTTATTCTTGTCCTGTCTTATATGAGGTCCCTAAAAGTCATTTGTATCTTCGTAATGACTACATATTACATATATTGATAACATATTACATAACATACTACATATATTGATTTGAATTCGTGGTATTTTACTCTAAGTATACAGTGAAAATTGCTCCGTGTTGTCATCACCATTCCAATGTGAACCGCTGTTAGCGCCGGATGCAAATTTTTTATAATACTAATTTAGAATTATATATTCTTGCGAAAATTAAAGTCATATTCTTACCACACTTACCACTCATTCTTTTTGGAGTAGTATTTTCTCCAGACTGATTCTCGACGGTTTACCCGGTTTCCAGGTCAGCTCGGATTCGGTGAACTGGTATAACAGCGCATTTGTATCTCTTTGAGTCTCCTGGGTGCAGTAGTTGGTGCCAATATACTGGCCCACAATTTTATATGCATGGAGAAAATAAAAGTCGTTTTCGTCTCGTTCAAAATAGCCCTCAAACCTATCTGCGTCTTCTTTTTTGGTAGAGGCATTTGTCATTCCTCACTTCTGAATGCAACCATTCTCCAGATTCTTACTTCATCGAAAATCATATTCGTGGTCCAAGACATTCAACCATTGTTTTGTTGAGTCATTTTCATAGCTAACTTCTTCCTAGTTTATCTGTGGTGTATTATGTGCAGCCTTTCAGATTCCGGAGATTATGATCTTTTCGCAGTACCTGGTTCAGAAAATAAACTATAGACCTATAAAATCATATACCTCGTGCCGAAGACCTTGAACATTTATAGGTAAATTAATGATAAGGTTTGAATTCAAGGCGAGGCCATTTATGGACTGTATCAACAGAGTCACGCGGTATAGACATGGTCAATGAGTGGGCACGATTGTTCCAAAATTATTAAAAGTGTGCAAGGAGTGGTTGTTGTATTGTAACCACTGGTCGTAAAATCGAGTCATTATTAGTTGGAATCCATGATCATGACACGGAATCTGTAGAGCCCATGTATTGGCAGTGTTATTGATTGGACAATATTTTTTTAAATCTGTGTAATACAATAAGTTGCAAAGTTGTAATAGCTTCTGAAAATAAATAGTATTACTGCATTGAAAATATTCAGTCGCTCACATTTTTTTCAGAAGAAAAACGCCACAGCATTGATAAAAATCGTGAAACCACAGATAACTACAATCATCTTAGTCACTGTCACCAGAAGTTGTGATTTCTCAACGTGTTAACTTTTGAAATATGATGACACAGAAATGATTCATGTTTGTTGAGCTTTGTAGCAAAATAATAATAATAAAATTGACGCCTGAACTGCCGACTATCTTTTATTCCAACCATGGAAAAGAAATAATTGGCTGGTTTAATAGAATTAGTGTCGAAATTTCACTCTCTCATCGGCATTTCTCTGTTAAGTGATTATCGTGACTTTTTTGTTAAGTAAATACCCGGCCAAGGCAGGTGTGATCAGCCGCCACTTCCGCGTCTAAGAACACCTGAGTCGATGCAGATTAAATACAAAAACAAACGTTCAAGACATTCATTGACGCAACATGTCGTGTGTTTATGTCGTGGCTCATCTGGATGGCGGCATTATACTACTATTGACTCACATATGCGGAGCGGCACAAGCACGAAGTCGTGCTTAAACATGTAACAGGAAACGTGTCTCGCATTAGTCAATATGGTATCGCAGTTATAAGATACCATGTGCATAGCGGGAATCCCCACTCGTCTGGAAAAGTCTATCGATAGGGATGTCAAAAAAATTCCGGGAATGATATAATCTCTCCTCTTGAGTATTTATTTGGTCAGACCGAGTGTCTGAATTATCTCATAGTTAACTTAAAATAACTCTGATCGCTGCAAATGATATATATCTCGAATGTGACCTTTTCTTCTATTCTTCTCTCCGTTAAGGCCATCTAGGGACCACGTGCCAATTTCAGTTTCTTTGCTTTTTTGTTTTTTCTATCTCTCCGTACTCTCATATTTTCACTGTGGGTCTCTTTTCTTTCTTCAGACCACTTTGGGCCCGTCCTTTTCTCTCTCTCTCTCTTCCACCTTGGAACCCCTCCAATATTAACACTTTATCTCTAAAAGTCTTCCTTTCGTCTTTAATACCGTTTCTTTCTAGGTCTTTCCGTACTTCATGAATCCAACTGGTTTTATTCTTTTTTTCCCCAAAGATATTTGAAGATGCTGTTTGTTAACCTATTGTCACCCATTCCTTATAAATGACCTAAAAATATGTCTTCTTTTTTTTAATGTGTCTGTCATTTTTTCTTCTTTCTTATATATTTATGCGTTACTTCTTAATTTACATGTTTCTGCGGTTTTAAGTGGACGTAGTATTTTCCTAATAATTCTTCTCTCTAATATTTCAATCCTGTCTAAATTATAGTTCAATCCGGGCTAAATTATAGTCCTAATTTCGCTTGCATACAGGCATTCTGGCTTCACCACTGTGTTATAGTGTCTCAATTTAGCATTTTTAGATATGCACTTTTTGTTGTAAATATCCTTAGTTATCCCATATGCTCTTTGCATTTTATGCAGCCTTTTCTCTAAATCAAATTTTTCTAAACCATTTTCTTGTATTATTTCTCCTAGGTATTTGAATATTTAACCCTCGCTATTTGACCATTTTCTCTTATTAAAAATTTTCTTCTATCTAGTGCTAGAACGTACTGACATAAGTACGATAAAAAAAAACAAAAAAACGCTCTATGGCTCCAGATCAACAAAAGCACTGTTCGGCTCAACTACGAGGAAATAAATTTTATATGAAATAAAAAAAGACACTGCATTCCCTAAAAAAATTATTCCGTACAACTATTTTTAACTCTAAGCTTCATCATCAAGTACAAAGTTAACATAGTCGAACTGTCGTGTATATACTCAACATAGGAATGGAGGGAGGAAGGGGTAGAGGAGGGGAGTGAGTGGTTGGGTTCTGTGGGTGGGGGTTCTAGGAGGTCACTCATCAACGGGGGGGAGGGGGGGGTATGATGCACGAAAGGTGAAAGGTGGGGGGAAGCACTGAATGGAAGGAAGTTCACGACCGTTCGTCACCCTCACCTACCCCCATCCTTCCTATGTTAGGTATATACATATATGTTAGTTTTGTACTTGGTGACGGCTTTAAGAGTCGAAGCAAGTTGTATCGAATAAAGTTTTGGTTGGAGTACAGTGATTTGTCATTTTATGTCAAAATGATTTTTCTCATACTTTAGGCGGAACCATTTAAATACTTACCGACGTACATGTGGTGAGGGAAAGCGGAATTTCCTTGGACGTTTTTTCTGTCGTTATCGTGACTTTCCAGAAGTGCCAACCATGTTTTCTGAATGCGCTCCAAGTAAAATGCCATAAAATTTATAAGTGGAGAGAAAAATTCATTGGCGATTCTAAAATCGAAACAATGAGATTTGTAGTAATAAAATCGAGCAGTTATGAAAGGAAAGATATCCAAGGTCTCCTGACGCATAATCTATCGAAAAAAATCTCTTTCAAAAAGTCCTTTGTCTTTCAGACTATTCTTAATCATTGTACACTTTCAAAAACACAATGAAGCGACCTAGTGTTAGTAGATCCATATCTTTCATGTGAATATAGACACACCTTATCTACAAGGAAAAAGCTTCCGATAAGGGCCGAAAAAATCTGTTAACCCATAGCTCGTCAGAATTTATCGAATAAGGAAAATGTTTGGAATACTCAGATCGACCTAATTGCGGTAAGCTTACCGTTTTTTGAAGGCGGAATCGACTTTTTTTCATGGAAAATTACCATTAAATCAGCATGGTCTTGTAATTCTGAAAGACAAACGAATTGGTCGCAAGTTTTCTTTAAAAAAAATTGAAAAAATTATATCTCGCTGGGGTAAAAATGTTTCATGTGTATTAAGAGCATAATAACTTGTTGGTTTAATGCATATTTTTTACTGCTGTGTTAACTATATTTATATCTTTTAAAAATGGTAATTAATGTCCATTGACCCTTCAAAATTTTTTAAAACTACTTCTCCAAGACTATTAAGAATGTTTCTCACAGTACCGGACTTTTTGTGTTACGATCTTGTCCAATATTTTCATCCACTGATATTTTTTCTCAGTGGGATGCACACATTTTTTCGTAACTTCGCATCCGCTGAAAATACCTGGCGAAACGATAACTGGAACAATAACTAGATGGAACACACTCGACAGGAAAGAAACAAAAGAAGGAATAAACGCCACATCTGCGAGAAACCTCAGTTAACCACTCTCTTCCGCTGAGATGAAACTGGTCCATGAGCGGTCTGCTTTCGTCGGTTGCTTAGGTTTGAATTCGGAGAGCGGGGTGAGATGGGGTAGTGGGGTTACGGGCGTTTTATCTTTTTGCAAACGGTGGAGCACTTACCGACAGATATTCTAGGTGTGGCGTTTGGATATTTTGGTCACTTAAATTTAAACGGGCTCCAGACGTAGACTAAGGTGCCTAGGTCGAGCTGAAAGCGATCAGTTTTTAGAGATAGGGACATTGAGGCATTCTCGGAAGTCTCTGTGTCGAAAGCGATTCAGCAGTGATTATTCATGCGTCGTTTCATGGATACAGAGAATTCAGTGAACGGGCAGAATTGACGTCGATTTCTGGGATTGATTGTATCTTATAACCACAGTGATCAACCCGAAGGTTGGTATGTTAGGGTAGAGCTCACTTAGTACTAAGCCCACGGCGTGTGGAAATACACACATCAGGGTAGAGGGGCCATTTCATTTCCCTGTGCCGCCTGTGGTTTCCCAAGAAGATGTGGTACCCGAAAAATCACTCAGCTTGAGATTAGCTGGAGGTGTCCGGAGGGTCGTCACCCAGTCTCGAACCCGGGTCCCCCAGTCAGTAGCCAAGCACTCTACCCACTGGGCTACCACGACCTCGATTGTATCTTATGCATGATATTTTGTCAGCGCTCTTAGGACGTGCGTGTGGGTTCCAACTGCTGAAGAGAAAAAGGGAGAAGGGAGTTTTCGCATCCCTGACAAGCGTAAGGATATAACATTTCCTATCTCATTTTCATCCGTCTTGTTAAACGTAGTATATTTTTCAGATAACGTAATACGGTTTGTTTCTTTTTAACGCCTCACTTAACTCTTTATGAAGGAGGTTGGACTACATCTGAAAAACATATTTGAAAAAATTCAATGAAATTCATTAGCACTAGAATTGGCAATATTTCTTATATTCTTTTTCCAATAAAGAAATTTGGATGAATCTCATTGTATCCCTACACTGAGTTTCGTGCAATGTATCTTATCGTATTCATGGAAAGAGTTTCTAGCTAATCCTTTCTCTTCATTACAACTGCACCAAAGATAATTGAAAAAATACAATAAGATTCATTGGCATGAGAATCTCCATTATGTCAAATTGGATTTTCATATCCTATAGGATTTTGGATGAATTGGTCATTTTCGATTGACGAAATTTCTAGACAATTTTTACTCAATGAGTTCAATTTGACAGTTCACTATCGACAAACAGAATTTTCTTTAATTATGGTTTACGACACTCAGAATATGATTTCATTGAACCTTTATTTTCGTTAACTAACTTGTGTGAGCGACAATAGTTTGATTTGACAAACTCGAAAAGTTGAAGCCTTCAACAGTTCCATACCTCGTGATGGTTAATGGGTGCAGGCCGTTTTTTTACGGTATCGCGTGGACGTCAACGTCACAGATTGAACATCCGTAACTCGTGGATTCGGAAGATTTTTTACCGCAGGCTGCCTGAAGTAAGGCAAGGAGGGGATCCAGGAGAAAGTTATCGAGAGGACTTTAAGTACTGTGGAATTTCGGAGGGTGGCCGGCTGTTACAATTGTTGAGAAGTAGATGGTGAAGGATCTCTTTTTGATCTTTAAGTTGACTGAGAATTGGGCGATAAAAGAATTTAATCGTTCACTGGGATTGGGGCGTGTCGGGGTCGAGCCAACGTTTGCTTAACGACCAGTGACGTAAGGAAACATTTTGGGCGTGCTGTCTGTAAATTCAGTAGCTATCTTCCCTAAAATCCACTATTGAGTTGCAGATACTCTATCCACGGTTGGCATCGTTATCCGTGGGAAAGATTTATTTTCTATGAAGTGGTTTCCGGATCGAGCGGAACAGTGGTTTTCGGGACTCTAAAAAAACTCCATGTATGTTAATAAAATATATCGACACATCTCTATGGCATCCGCTAATAATTTTTCTCATTGAAGACCTAAAGGAAACCTCATAATTCAGCATTTAAAAAAAAAACGAAATGTGATACGTTTCATTGAAAAAAGGGTATGGAATTCTAATTGAGTTTGAAATTAAAGTGGAATGGACATAAACATTCACTTCAAAATCCCGAGAATGAATGCTTATGACGTGGTGTTATAGGCAAGAAGATATAAAAAAGTTGAAAAGCGTCCTTCTCAAAGGGATCGTGACTCCTGTTGTGGTAGAATGAATGACGTAAGCACTGGTGTACAATTAAATTTTTGAAGGAGTGGATAGTGTTTCTAAGGTAGGATGCGACGTGGATATGTAATCTCTTTCTTCAAATGTTTTGCGCATGATAGATTAATTTCTATAAATCCTCCCGCGCGCGATATGAGAGTGTTTGGAAGTCTGGAGCCCGAAAATACGTGTACCTTATTGTTACGTAACAAAATGTACGTATTTCTTAAGGTAACGTAACAATAAGATATGTCTAACCCATCTCGAGATAAGGATTGAGATTTTGTAATCCCCTCTCCACGTAACCCCACTTGGCATGAAATAAAAGAAAAAAGAAATATATCCAAGAAGCAAAGTATTTACATGTTTACAAGAAAATGTACATTTATTAAGTATGGAGGCTATATGTACAAAAATATTTGTGATAATGCATACGCTCATACACATTTTGGCATGTTTATGTCTGGATTTTATTAACGGATACTTGCGGGAAAAACAAGGATGCAAGAGAAGGGTAGCGATGTTGTGCAAGTGATGAGGATTTCATTTTCATATGGCATTTTTTCTTTACAAACTATTGGAAAAAATATTTTTAAAATTAGTCTTTAGTGACTAGTGAGTTTTCGGAGACTAGTGATCTGTTAGTGAAGGAATTTACGAGAGCTTTTGAGTGTTCTTATGAATTCGATTGCTGAGGTGTGACAACATTTTTCTCTTTATATTCGCATTCTGTGACATGCACCGCGATGGAAGACAGTTGATTGAGAATTTAATGGGATCGGTGCAGGTGGAAATATTCCCACAAGAATGTTAGATAAGTTTGAGACAACATAGTACAGTTGACTGGTGTAAGGGAAAGGGAGATTAAAAGTAAATGAAATCGTGTCAAATGATAAAAGTTTGGGAATATGGTAGGACCAGCGTACTTTACTGAATATGACTTTGAAAAAGTATTACTGTCGACCAGTATTCGGTTTGTTATTTGATGGCTAGTCCATGCGCTTCGGCATTATTTCTGGACATCATACACTCTGAAGAGAACGAAAAAGTCATCAAGCTCAAAGTCATCAAAAAGTATCACTCGAACCATCGGAACCCTGATACATCTTAGACTGTGATGGTAAAATTTTAAATATTCTGTATGGTAAAGACGGTGAAATATTTCTCTTGGCATTTTGAAAGGTTCTTTTGTATAGAATGGTGTAATTTGTCCATTGTAGGTCAATAACATGAAACGTGTCGTCAGTAACACTTGAAATATTTTCTGCTCTTAACTTCGTGTGGAATGAACTTAGTTTTGTCACACATGGGATATTTTATGTGCTTAATCAATTAAGTTAGAAAAAATAGACAGAATTAATTAATTAAAAAAACAATATTTTAGATTCATCTATCGGAGAAAGATGAGAGAAAAGACAGGTACGTGCCATCATTATTTTTCAAACGTGATAATTGCCAAGTGAATTCAGTCAGTCAGTGAAAGGCATTTAGTAGTCAGTCATCAACTGTTAAGTTAACATTTTAGCAAAAAGTGGCAATGCCGTTCTTACAGCATCGATTTAATTTTAAATGCATAAAGAGGAGAGAACTTCAAAGACATTTAACTTTTTGGGCCACGACTTCACATGCTCCCTCTGACGTTGAATACCAGAAAAAGAAAACTCAGCTTGTCTGGAGTTCCACAGCGTTTCACGCACACATCAGAGTTGCATTATATTTTAATTTGCATTATCGCAGCCATAATCCTCCTCGCAATTATGGACACTACGGTTGGTTCGATAGATAATTATAAGTTCCACCTCTTGCTCTACGGGAGGTTAAAATTTATGTTAAATGTTTTTCCTCATTTAAAACTGACGATCCTTCGGCCTGCAGCTGGATATTCCACTCAGAAGGATACACTACCCCTTGTTATTGCAAGACAATGACAACGACTGCTTTGTTTCATTCACTGGGCCTATATATATTATAGCATAGTATATATATATATATATATATATAGTAGGAGCTGACACACCTTTTTATTGATACTTATATGTGAACTGATAACTCTCTCCGCGGTGCTGCGGTTCCCTGATCCTAATTCCACCAGGTCCCATTTGGCCTCCTCCACGGATTTTAAGACTGGTGGTGTCCTTCCGTGATTTAGTTGTTTGCCGAAGCCTTGCTCGTTGTTTTATTATTTAGAGCTAGTTGATTGGCCATCTTCATGGCCGTGAAATTTTATCGGCGGCCTCTACTGGTTTTCTCCGGTGGAGGCTTAAACATGAACTGCATAAGTGGACGAAATTTTGCTCGATCGCGAGTTCCAAAGGGTTAACGAATCAGCTTACCTCAAAACGTAGTCAGTTGGAGTGAAGGAGATAATATATATCTCAAGAAAAGTTCAAACAAGAATCTTCCACGATTCACTCTTTAATACACAGAAATATAACTTATATAACATAATTATCACCTTATAAAATACGAACTCTTGTTACCACAAAGGAGAAAGAAACCACTACAGCCTTCCTTGGTCATGGCGAAAATATGTGAAATCAACTCTCTTGGCGGTGACTATGATTCCTCTATCATTGCCCACCAGCTACTGAGACTGATTGACCTAGGAAACATCTGACGTGAGAAGTCCGTGCGTCTCCTTGTAGCGTGGGTTGTTTGATTTAACCAATACGAGCAGGGAAAGAGGGCCGCACTTCTTCAAGCAGGCCGATTACACTATAACGTATAGGGATTCCCTTAGGATCCCCTATACCATCGCGCGCAGGCGATTTCGCATGGTGCTGAGTTTCGCGAGGAGACGATCGTAAAACTCACAGTTATTGGTAAGTCACAGTTAATGGGTATAAGCCAGTTTATGTAGGGAAAGTTTTCTCAATTGGCAAGACCCAGTATATGCAGGCGAAGTTTTCTTAATGGGCAAGAGCCAGTTTATGTAGGCAAAGTTTTCTCAGCTAAGTTTTAGAAGACAAGTTTCAGAGACAACGTTTTGGCACAAGGTGTGTCCTTTTCTTAACCGCTCTTGGTCTGGGGAAGCGATCCCATGTGAGAACTTTGAAAGACGCGAGATGTTTTACACTTCTCGAAAACTTGAATTCTCGACGAATTCTTGTGCAAGTTCGCGGAAGTGGTCTTTGCTTCGGTGGGATGCTGGTCAGTCTTGGGAGGGGGACTCGTTTCTGATGAATTTAATTTTTAATATTTCTCGAAGTGATGGTCTGTCGAATGTTTCGAGCAGCTGAAGCGTTCCTTTTTGTTATCAAGTCGCTCCGGGCGGGTGGGCCGGATTTATCGTTCGGAAAGGTCGAAGGCGAACCTCTACACGTTGAATTTCGCAAATTTTATCTATAAATAGTATATGGCTATGGAGAAATATCCGGAAAAACTCTTCTTGGTGGGAAGAAATGTTTCCTTCGCAGAATGGACCACGCAATCTAATTTAAGAGAAGCAGGTCGTTCCGATCCGAGGAGAATTTAAATACGCACTCACTTTCCCTGATCAAAAATAGGCAGAAGCCTCTCGGGCTAGCTCTATAGTCTTATTTTTTCAAGGATCAAATTCTTCGGTTTTGCAAACCACCCACACGAGAAACCATAAAAAATGTGATTCAAAAGAGTTTCTCCGTAGAGTATTATGTTCGGCCATTCATCTATTTCTGAGGTCCTAAGATAAACTCTTCCGAGATCGTAAAATGTTCCCATGTAAAGTAGAATGACGAAAAGCAGAAAGGATACTGGGATTTTAACTCTTTTTCCCATCGCTATAATCGTTTTTCGGGGTAAATATCATTCCCCATCCTAAAAATAGCCGGCGTTGAATGGGAAACACACTCTGGAAATTGGTATATCTTTTCATTTTTGTCAATATACAAGTATTTCTCGAGCTAGCCGAGCGAGGATGGGGATAACGCGCTCGCAGACTAATCAAGCCGCTGGTTCCAGTCCCACCTAGGGCATGGTTGTTGTGTTCGTCCAATAGGGTTTCTTCCATGTTTTGAAGAGGTGCCAAATGACCTTAAGCCTTCGACGCACCTATAAACAAAAATACTACCACTAGTAGTATTTCTCGAATTATCCTATCGCAGAAAATTGTTACCTTGTCTGTTACATCCTTAAAATATTCATTTTGGTTATATTTACTTTTTCCAGGCATGAAAAATTAGAAATGCCCTGGTTACCATGATGCAGGAAAGGGAAATGGGATTCTATCCCTACCTGTCCTTGGAACTATCCGGTTGAAGTCAACACTGAGACATTTCTGAAGCCACTGGAGTCGCACCAAATATAATATCTGAACGCCGAAAGGGTAAGTAACTCTTTTTTAAGTGCTATGAAAATTTATAGGGTACTGTAATGAGTTGCTTAAGTACGTAATTGAGACCAAAATTTCGAGTAAGTAAGGCAGATTTAGGGAAAAAATTGGGATTGGATAATGGAACATTGGCGCATAGAACGTATATGTATAATAATAACGAAGGATACATTGTGGGTAGGAGTATAGTAGTCCTTTATGGCGTTTATCAAAAGCGTATCATTAACTTTTAGATAGAAGATCATCAACATAAAGTAGATAAGTGTTTTAGTAGATATAAACAAATTTATAAAACTATCCGTGTTAACATATATTAATACGTACATTCCTAACTGATCAGTCTTAGTGACCATAGGCGCTATTTTTCATCTTATTTTTTGCATCAGATTTAGATATTTATCAATCTTCCTTATCACGTAGAGACTTCATCCGGTTTTAAAACGTTTTATACGATTTTACGTCGAACGATTACGATCTTGTAGGTTATATTTTGTAAGGGGTGGACGAGGGTTTTCAGAGTTGACGAAATTTTTCAAACTTAAAAATATGACCACGTGTCACTGATCCTCCGTCCTAGTTTTTCCTTTTGAATTGTTTACTTCTTTATAACCTTCCTTTTTTATTTGTGCCCCTGTTTGGTTTCATTTGATGACATATATATAAATATATATGCATCATATTTATGTATATACATAAATTTAGTAGTTCGGACTAGATTCCGTTTGAGTGTCGGATAAGCTTGCAGAAATCATTAACGTTTCGTAGTTTTCCACAACTTATTTCAAAATTGCCGCAGGTTTCACCTTGATCTTCTGGAAATTTTCTGACGCTCTTTCGTTGTGTGTATATAAACAAGGAGAAAAAAATCGTTGGTGATACGGGGAGTGGGAGGAGAGAAAGAAAGTGGGGTAGGGGAGACTGGGATGAGATTGGTGAGCCCAGTCGGGTCCAAGGAAGAAGAGTACTGGGTTCCTTCGGAAGGCGCTTATTTCATGCTCTGAACAATGGTGGGAAGTTCGGTTGGTGTGTGGAGGAATAGCACTATACAATAGTCTCTTGTAGTCTCTAATAATATACAATAGACTCTTGCTTAAGGAACCTTTGGGTTAAGGGGTTAAGCAGGGCTACAAATGTTCCGGGTGGGGTGTTGGAAATGAAGGCAATGAGGCAAGGGGAGATTGAGGGTTGTGGGCGGAAGGAAAAAGTGGTAGGGAGGGGGATAATCAGAGGATAATTGATATCGAGTGAGTAAAGGAAAGGGATGAGGAAACAATTGTTGGACACATCATCATCATCATAAGTGCTTCAATCCGAAGATTGGTTGACTGCAGCCCTCCATCCTTTCCTATCTAGGTAGGTCTCCTTGGTAGGTCTTCTTTCTAACATTTCTCATAGTTTACCCTATATACTACTTGTCCCTTGGTCTTCCTCGTGAGGTTTTCCCTTCTATTTTTCCTTCTATTATATTCTTCACGAACGTAGTATACCTCAGGGTGTGTGCCGACCGGGTTAGCCTGGTGGGTAGTATGCTCGTCGGCTAATCCAAAGGTCGCGGGTTCGAATCCAGCCCAGGGCATGGACGTTGTGTTTGTCCAGATGGGTTTTTTCAATGGGTTGAAGAGGTGCGAAATGACCATAGCCGTCGAAGCACCCTATAAACAAAAATACTACT
>WURS02435229.1:0-15435 GCA_011762765.2 Rhinocypha anisoptera | reverse complement strand
TGCCTTTCAAAAACAAATATTTAATAACAGCTCGATACTTGATTTTGTCCATTTTCACAAAAACACTCACATCAACTCACTCAAACGACTGTTACATAGCAACTGCATGTCCAAAATAGCTGAAACTTTTATGAGTAACTGTCAACAGATGAGCAACGAAATTCACTAGCTTTTATTTACGAGTGATGCCATCTTCACTTTGAGGTCTGAAAATTTTCAGACCACCCTCGTATTAACCCTAGAACTCTCTCTGACCTTTAGGACAAAAGGCATTTGGCCATTTTTTTATTAACTTGCTTTGGTGTTTGTTTGTTCAGGTGATAGTTTGGAATCGATTTTTGTACTAACTTCCCTCTGAGGTAGAAACTTGGAATTTAAAATAAAACTCAGAACCGGACAGTGCAATTATATGTACAAACACACATGCACATACATATATACATACATATTTCCATGGAAGGCAAAGGCCGTGGAGTCTGCAGTACTAAAGAAACTAATTTCTCCATTCTAGCCAGATGTCCTTCTGGCTTTGCAGTAGAATGCGGTATGTATTACCATCCTGAAGGTTGTTGGTTCGAGTATTCCATGGGTCAATTTTTTTGTTTTTAATTACTAATTTAGACAATTTGGGAAGATATCCTACAATTTCATTTCTCAGCGAATTACGAGAATAGTGGAAAATATGTGAATTCTTTTTATTTTACTGAAGGGAATACCACCTCTTTGTTTGATTCGATTTGTTATGTGACCTCTTTCACAGAGGATTAGCATGTATCAAGATGGACACCAGTGTCAATCTGCTACAAACTATCTGGAAGTCTGACCTACAGGGGAAATGCTTGCGGACCTGCAAATTATATTTTTTATAACATTATAATAAACTGGCATTGGCGTCAAGATAGATGCTCAAATTTTGTTCGATAATGAGTTCCTCTGTTACAACGTAGAAGATCCATACAATGTCATTCCTCGGCGATAATGAATCCACTTTGAGCGAATACACAGTTTGATTTCATATAATGAGGTCAAATAATAGTTCCTTATTTCTTGAGGAATCGGGCGGGACCACTCACTAATTTGTGAGACGTCAAATTTTCCACAAAATCGATATACTTAAATTCAGAATTATACTACATTAATTTTGCTGCATAGTAATTTTACAGTCAGCCGAGCAGTTTTTCCATGGAATTAATCTCCCAGCTGAATTAATTTCCCAGCTTTTGATGATCACTACAAAAAATATCGTGATGCATTGTTTTTAAACAACAAATTAGACTGTTTGATTTCATATATTTGATGGTTATTTACATGTCTGATATCATTTCACAGCACGACTGTAACTCACGAAAGATTAAACAGGTCAAAAAAAGCAAATGGATTTTTTTTGCGATGCTTATATAAAAACTACATTGATGCAAACAACATTATTACCAACTTCCGATTTATTGGTCCCATGAGCTTCATAATGACAAGAGTTTACTGTAGTATTTTAGTTCATTAGGGTGCTACGACGACTACAGTCATTTTGCACCTCTTCGAATCATTGAAAAAACCCTATTGGACAAATGCAACACCTTGGTCAGAACTTAAACCTGCGAACTTTGGATTAGACAGCGAGCAAACTACCCACAGGTTAACCTGGCCAGCTCTGAAAAAATTGAAAAAAGATTCTGCTTGAGGTCTTCCTTAAACTTTCTTTTCTTGAATTCTTGATTGGTCTTTGTTTATTCTCCATCCATATATTTTTTTTGGGTAGCAAGTTGCTTGGAATACATGGCAAAGCAAATGTGTGTGTGTGGCACTATGCCCCTATGTCAAAGATTTGAGAAAGGCTTGTCTCATTCTTTACTCTAAACTTTGTTAAGGGGGCAACTGAAAATTCCAAAATTCCTTGTGTCACTCTTGTTTCTATGTTTATTATTTCCATTGAAAATTTAATCAAATGTGTTTATTAATTTGCTTATGAATACGGTCGAACAATTCAAATACAGGATTACCGGGTAAATATTTGGGTTCTGTGGTTGCTAGAAAAACTTACTGTTCATCTGGTTCATAGAATGCATCTGGTTATGTATAAATAAAAATTCTATTTCTTAAACCATGATGATTAAAATTGTCATAAGATGTAGTAACCTCAGTTCAGTTAAAGGCCATAAGTCACACTTGTAGTGTGAGCCAACATGAGTATGTAACATGCAAAATCACATTTTTCACTATTGCCCATGAGTTCTTCCTTATTACGGTCTTTAACTGTTATGAAATGGAGTTGTTCTGTTTTTCTGCTTGCTATTAAAATGGCTCCTTTATTATTGTGCTATTAAAAATGTTAATTCATTATTGCATCACTAGACAAGTCAAGTTGCCTTTTGTGTGAGAGTAACTCAATTATTGAGTTACTCCCATCTCTATCGAATTGACCTAATCCGCCTTTGTATTTTATTCAGAAAGAGAGGCTAGCTGAAATAACATGGGTGTCTTTCACACTTTGTATGCAATAAATTTAATGGCGTATTTTTGAACTATGGGTCTTAATCCACATCCACACAAAAATTTCAATCCTCGAATCCCAAAGATCTGATTGATTCAGGGGGTGAGCGGATTTGTGAACCTGTGCCTTATGAAAATGTATAGTATGTGTACCAACTAGGCCCTTATTGCCATTATTTGTCGTTTTTGCCTGTGCATTCATTGGTATTTGTATTTCTTTAATTTTTCTTTGTAGGTTGAAAGCCTGGATATGATCAAGAGGGCCTTAGTGGATGAATATCCCACTAATTTTGAAGACTGTGTGAAATGGGCCAGATGGCAGTGGGAGAAGAATTTTAACAACGGTATAAGACAGTTGATGTTTAATTTTCCACCCGAGGAAATGAACACGACCGGGCAGCCATTCTGGTCCAGTCCCAAACGTTACCCCAAGCCACTCACCTTCTCTGCAAAAAATGTAAGTTTCTTTTGAAGTGATGACTGAAGATGACCTATGTTATTGACATATTTTTTTTTAACAAAGAATTTCCACGTAAATCCATACTTTCTCAGCCGCTACATGTGAATTACATATGGGCCGCTTCTAACTTGAAAGCGGAAATATATGGGATTAAACAGAATTTCATCACAGCAAAAATTGCAGAACTAGCCTCAGCAGTCGAGGTTCCTACGTTTACCCCAAAAAGTGGTGTAAAAATAGCCGTTGATGAAGCTGAAGCAAGTAACCCGATTTGGAGAGTCAGTAAGTGTACTGTTTTCATTTATGGCCATTCGTAGCTTATTTTTCCTTTCACCAACTTTTCTGTAACCCTTTGGGACTTGTTGGTCTGACTAGTTGTCAAAATTAGGAAGTGAAATGAAAACCTTGCAATTCCACAATATATTGTGGAATTGCAAGGTTTTCATTTCTCTTCCTAATATGGAGGAATTCCACAGAGTTAACCCTGAAACAGTTTCCTTTATTTCTCAAAGGGTACCGTAAAGGGATAGAATTAACATTATTTAAAAAAATATTTTTTCCCCATTTTTTTTTTCAATGTTCCTCATTCAGAGTCAGAATGGCACATTCACATTTAGGAATTCATATATAAAGTAAAATTTAGTGAGGCGTCACTTGGTAGATTTCCATAATGTCAACAAAATACGCAAAGTCGACCACATGATGATGGTAATCAGTCAAAACCAGTCGTGTTGAATAATTCTGTGGAAATACATCCAAGAAAAACCAACATATTTTATTATTGTCATATATAGAAGTCTCTAAAACTATTCCCAGAAAAACTATTTTCCTGATGTCGCATGTTTCTTTAAGTGACTGTCTTATTTTGAGTTCCCATTTTCTCCAAAGGCGAAGTATCAGGCGTGATGTGATGGGATTTCATCATTATGAATATAAAGACGTTCTTTTTATCACAAAAATAATTCAGTATTCCTAATACATTCACCCGTTCCTTTTCCCTCATAGTCAAAAAGGAACAAAAAGTTTTATGAACTTAAGCATTTTTATCTTTTAAAATGTAACATTAATTTAATTAAAATTTTCATTTCAGATCGTTATGATTTGCAGGCCCTGAAAAAGTCTTTGTCATCTCCCAGTAAGATGAAATCTATTAATATCAGACCACTGAAGTTTGAAAAGAAAAATGTTTTTTCTTTTCAAATAGATTATATTGTAGCGGCATCACTCTTAAGAGCTCTGTGTTATAATATTCCCACTGATAATCTGCAAAAGGTTTGTTTCTGAAGTCAAAATAGACTTCATTTTTTAAGTATTTAATTTATGTATTCCAACGCAAGTAATATTTTCTGGAGTGGTATGGTGTAAGTTATCCATTACAGAAATTAAAATAACTTGGTGAACTCCGCAAATAATTTTTATTGTGACGACCTAGGTTTCGACACTCTGTGTCATCATCACATGAATGTGTCGAAACCTAGGTTGTCGCAGTAAAAATTGTTTGTGGAGTTCACCAAGTTATTTTCATTTCCGTTATATATTCTATGTAGAGATGAGCAATTCAGATTTAATTCACTTGGAAATCGGTTATTTTAATAAGTTTCCTGATTATTTTGATCCAATTCGGATTTGATTAATTTTTTTTCCGATATGATTTGTTTCCTTTCTGATTAGATTCACTTCCTTTCCGATTCTATTCAGTTATGATTTTGATACAGATCCGATTCAGTTATGATTCCGAGATGGTTACGACTCCGATTCAGTTACGATTCTGATTCGAATCGTTTCACATGATGTGAATCGATTTAGAGGATCCGATTTTTCAAGCAAATTGATTCACAGGATACAATTAGAATCGATTTTGTTGAAATGATTCATTCCTTGAAATCACCCATCTCTGATTCAATGGTTTGTATTAGTTATTCTGGTTATGTTTTTTGTTATTAAAATAATGTGTCAGAGAAATTTGTATGTTGACTTAAGATTATATATATAAAAACCTGGCACCATGGCTTTGGAGAGAACGAGGAAGTAAAAGATATACTATAAAAATATAAGTCAAATGGTTGTTTCCCCATTGTTATTACCAGATGAGTTAGCAATTGAAAAATTTCTTTGCATTTGGCTCTGGGGCCTTTAGTAAATGAAGAAAGAATTAATTTGTGGGTCATTTCCTCATTAACCCTTTTGCTTCTACCACTGTCTTAACCCGATGGAGATTTTTCAATACAAAAGCCTGAATGTCGGGTTCAACCAGCAACTTTTCATATGCAAACGAACAAATGACATGTTTACCCGACATTGTGGTCGCTAAGAGGGCGAGTAACGCAGGTATGGAATGTTACCCTTCCACATCCCAACTCATCTGGACTCCTGACCCTTTTTGCCAGTCAGTGGTGACCCCTTGCTCCACCCTCAGTCCCCTTTGCATCCCTCTTGCGGCAGGCAGTCTGTGGTGAACAACTTTTTTTCAGCATTTTTCTAATAACGTATATGTTGTATTTCTTAAATACATATATAGATTCGGAAATTAATTTTTCATGTTTTAATGATTACTTTTCAATTTTAAACAAAAATATAGTGTTATTATTAAGGAGAACTTGTTAACCATTTCAGGTAGTACGAATATGCTTTCCAGCATGGGATTTCTTGTAAAGTTTCTTATTTATTTATTATTATAATCAAATATCCCTATATTTATCTATATATTTTCTTATTTCATTTTCCATCCTGTTTTTTAGGAAATGGTTCATTCTTATTTTGTTACTTCTGCAAATTTTCACCATGCCTTAATTCTTCTATTGTTCTTATCTTCTCAGAGCCTTTTTTTAGTGGTATCTTACCTCAAATTTCTTGGAACATGGGTCATCAAATCCCATCACTTCCCCACCAACTATGATATCTTAGGTGTATTCCTGCTGGTATTGTTTTCTCGATGCCTTTTCGGCTGAAATGATTAGTTCCCTCTAATTTCTTGGAATACGGGTCATGAAAAACCCATTACTTACTGCCAAATGCTTTATTTTAGAGGTTTTCATGCTGATGTACACTTTCCATTGTCGTTTTCCTCTGATAGGTTTAATTTTTTGGATCAATCACATCTTTTGTAGGGTAAATACTAAAAATCGTTAATGCCAAAGGAAGAATTTCATTTTAAAAATTGCTTTTGGTCAGATAAAAGAAATTCATTTCTGATATTATTTGTTTAAGGACTTGTGTTTTTAGTTGAAGCACTGGAATAACATATATTTGACCACAGAATTAAGCAATTTGAGATTCACAAATGTTTAGAAGGGTCACATTTCCCGAAACCGCCCAACAGGAAAAAGCTTAGACCTCCTGCCGAGATGGCTCCACAAAGGGTCAACCTTCATACCTGAAAATGCTTCAAAAGACTTCATCACACTGCTGTAGAAAATATCTCGGAACGTTCAGTACAAAGTGAACATTTATCTGAGAACTTTGATGATGCGAAAGGGTTAAAACATATTGCTTGATATATTTCATCCTATTGTCTTTTCTAAACTTTAGCATTGAAAGTGACCATGTTTTTTATTATTTCACAGAGTTGGCTCATACCACAAAAGATAATTCCCACAATGGCGACCACTACTTCAGTAGTGTCAGGTTTAGTTTGCCTGGAGTTGGTGAAACTGGTACAAGGTCAAAAAAGAATTGAACGTTTTAAGAATGGGATTGTAAACTTGGACGTACCTCTCATTGGTTTTTCTGAGCCATTGGCAGCGGCTAAACACAAGGTGTGTTGAGTATTCTCAATTTTAATGTTTGTTACTAAGAAAACATTTGTGATGAATAAAAATAACTTCTATTCACAGTTTGATGATCGTCAGTGGACACTGTGGAACAGATTTGAAGTTAAAGGCGAAATGACCTTGAAGGACTTTATTGATTACTTCAAAGCTGTGCATGACTTAGTTGTAGTAATGGTTTCTCATGGTGGCTACATGTTATACTCCTCATTCAGTCTGACCCCAAATCACAACCAACGAATGATGCTGGGGTAAGTAAACAGTACTATTTAAGTTAAACGGTAGATGATTTATCTAAAATTAAGTAAATGATGGTGATAGTCCCTTGTAACTTAACAGATAATTGAGTCAGTTCAAAAACATTAAAAGAGTCCAAAAATCTCATTTTGGGATAATCACCAATGAAAGTTTTAAGAATGTCATATGCAAGATTCGTAGTCTTGGAATGCTTAGTAACCCAGGAAAACCTTTTAGTCTGATCTCGTAGAAGCCCTTCTATTTTTATTAATGCTGAAATTTGTGCCAAAATATTGTAAAACGAAAATAAAACGTGCTGGAATTGTGGTGTTTTTCATCACATCCACCGAGCATCAGGGAAATGTTAAAGGAAATAATAAATGGAATGTTATAAAAAAATTAAAATGCATTTTGAGTGTTTAAAATAAAATGAAATGTGTTTAAAACATGATGGGGTTGACAGGCTTATAAAAATTAAAATAAAGCATGTTAAAAATTATGACACTTCATCATCATCTTCTTTATGGTTTTGAATTTGTTCATAGAACAGTTGTCTTGCAATGAATATTAGGTTACAAAGGAGACTTTTTGCGGGATGGTCAGTTGTTGATGCTGTAAGGAGAGCTGCAGGAAAGAGTGAAAATATACTGGAGGCAACCCATTCATATCCATCAATTCAGGTTATTTTTTGAAAATCAAAACAAGGCGATTCTATTTTTCAGTCAATAAATCCTTTAGATTCAATTATTATGAATGATGTAACTGAAGAAAGCAGGTGCTTTCAATGAAGAGTAAATCTCAGATTCTTTTGAGAAACAGTAATTATTCATAAAATTGTACTAATGATGTCTAAAGAATGTAATTTTTTGTTAAATGATGAAATTAGAATAAGTTTAGTAAATATGTTTGATATTTTCTGGCATAACTCTGTGGAAATTCATTTCTGAGAAATAAGATGACATATTAAGTATTTTTCCACCAAGATTTTTAATTAGGCACAACTGATTTCGATGCTATTGCATACCTGAAGATGATGCTGTAGCATTGAAACTAGTTATGCTTAAGTAAAAATCTTAGTGGAAAAATTTGTAGTACATAATCTTATTTCTCAAAGTTGAATAAACTTCATTTAATTAAAATTTTAGGATGATGTGACTTTTTTTTAATGGTTCATTAAGGTTCAAATTATCAAAGGTCAACTGTACTACTACTCATCATTTTTGTCACTTTTGGGCTACCATTGTTTCAACATCCTTGTTAAATTCCTATATTAGGTTTATTTCATACAATGATGATAGTAATAATATTTATTTTCATTGACAGGATTTGTACAAACAAATACAGTAGACTCTCCTTATTAGAAACAACGTTTATTCAAAGTTTTCGTTCGTACAAACCAAATCATTGGTCCCAACAAAAGGGGTATCTAAGTGTATGGTAAAGAAATGATATTACGAAATAACGACCATTAGTCCCAGTCCCCACAGGAACAAGAAATACTTTATTACGAAGTCTCTCATAAATGTGCATTCATTGGGCTTTGCTTGATACTGCATTATAAATTGGGAAGCTTTGCCACACATACTGTGCCCAAGAGCTTGAGAACTAAAATATATATAATGGATACTTCGCATAAGCTATTTAACTGGGTTGAGCATACAAAATTCCCACTGGGTTACTGCACTTCGAAAGGATTCTGAGAGAGGTAGAGGAGGGGGGAAAGGGAAGAAACGTACTATAAGGGCCCACATCAAGAGTCGCAACGCTGAGGGCTCCTTCGTCCTTTCCTACACTGATCATGCCTTTCTCGTACCGAGAGTCGTCGAAGGATGTCTTCGTCTTACGAATCCTACTTGGTTTGACAAAATAAGCCTTCTCTCTTCGAAGTTATTGATGTCGAAGGAAATGTGATAGTAATCTTCGTAGGGGAAGGTTCCTTTTTCAAGATGGCTGACATGTGTGCACTAAACGTTTTTAATTACTAATTTAGACATAATTTGTTTAAAAAATTCATACAATTTCATTTCCCAGTGAAATATGAGAATGGTGGAAAATATGTGAATTCTTTTTATCATCCTAAAGGGTGTACCATATATTTGTTTGGGTCAGTTTGTGATGTGACCTCTTTCACAGAGAATTAGCATGTTACAAGACGCACACCAGCATCAATCTGCCATAAACTATTTGGAAGCCCAACCTACAGGGAAATGCATACAGCCTCTTAATAAATTGATGTTGGTGTCATGTTGCTCAAATTGTGTTCGATAATGAGTTCCTCTGTTACTTTGTAGAAGGTCCGTACAATGTCATTCGTTGGCGATAATTAATCCACTAGGAGTGAATACACAGTTTGATTTCATACCACCACCACAGTGATCAACCCGAAGGTTGGTATGTTAAGTGAGGGTGGAGCCCACCTAGTACTAAACCCACGGCGTGTGGAAATTCACACATCAGCGTAGAGGGGCCAGTTCATTTCCCTGTGCCGCCTGTGCTTTCCCACGAAGATGTGGTACCCGAAAAATCACTCGGCTTGGGTTTAGCTGGAGGTGTCCGGAGGGTCGTCACCCGGTCAGTAGCCAAGCACTCTACCCACTGGGCTACCATGACCTCTTTTGATTTCATAATGAAGTCAAATAATAATTCCATATTGCTTAAGGAATCGCGCGGGACCACTCACTAATTTGTGAGAAGTCAAATTTTCCATAAAATCGATATACTTAAATTCAGAATTCTACTGCATTAATTTTGCTGCATAGTCATTGTACAGGGAAGCCGAGCCGTTTTATCGTGGAATTAATCTCCCAGCTGAATTGATTTCTCGGCTCTCGATGATAACAACAAAAAATATAAAGATGCAATATTTTTCGAACAACAAATTAGACTGTTTGATTTCACATCTTTGTGCATAATTTGATTGTTATTTACATGTCATATCATTTCACAGCACAGTTGTATTATACAAAAAATTAAAACAGTAAAAAAAAAGCAAATGGATATTTTTTGTGGTGCTTATATAAAAGCTATGTTGATATGAACAACGTTAATATGAACCAATGATTTTTTGGTCCCATAAACTTTGTTATATCGAGAGTCTACTGTATATTATATGTCACGTTAAATACACGAAAAACAAATTAAAAGTCTGTATTGAAATTGTTAGATTAAATATGCTGCTAGGTTAAAAAGTGTATTTTTAGGTTTTTCCAATTTCTATTTTCAGAATGAAAGAGATAGTGACAAATATAACCAACAGGAAAATTGAGCCACATGTCAAGGCTATAATTTTCCAAATACTATGTACTGATCTCAAAGGCAAAGATGTAGAAGTACCCTATGTAAATTACTTGCTACAAAACCATTAGGCGGTAAGTATTATTTCAGAGCATTGTCTTTGCATCCCTTTTTTTTCCAGTTTCAATATGACATGAGATTTGCTTCTTTGTATATTTCATTCGTTTTCAAAATCAGATGAATATTTTAGTGTAGGAAAATGGAGAATTCCTTAAATGTTTTTATGAAGGTCATTACTTCAGTAATAAATTGTTTGATGGCGTGATCATCTCTCCAAGTGGCAATATGTGTACTATTAAGTGGTTTTTTAGTAGCTTCAGAAGTTTCTCCATATTTCCTGATGTATTTTGTTGGTGCAGGTGCTGCGTAAGCAGCTTGCATATGCATAGATGCATGTAATTGTATTAATGTATGTAACAGTATAAAGGCTGTAATGATATTCATATAAGATCATGATGAGCCAACATGTTGCCAAAAACTTTACACAACTTGGGAATTTTTTTTATTTTCTTTTATTTTTCCTAAATAAAATAACGCTTTATAGATTTACTTGCAAGGTACTGGTGCAATCTCTTTCACTGTCTCAACCTTAAGAGCTAAACAATTAGATCACCAAATCTTTAACATAGGTAAAGTTTGTAAAAATATTGGAAATTTTTCATCTTCAGGCCCACCATTAGGAAAGAATCACCATTTGGCTCCTTGATTAATTTACTCTCATATACATTAGGACTAATGCCATATCCCATATTCTTTAGAATATAATTGGGATGGTAGCTCCAAATATGGCCAACTTTAGTTCCAACCAGCCACTTTTAGTATATTATATTTTTTTAAATATGTTTATTCAGGGATCTGACTTAACATTAAGTGCTGCATCAAAAGATCTTTTATGATGCCCCTTTGACATAAATTTTTTGGCCCCCGCTATTTACGAGGGTGATCTGAAAAGTTTCCAACCTCAACGTGAAGATGGCAGCACTCGTAAATAAAAGCTAGTGAATTTCATTGTTCATCTTTTGACAGTTACTCACCAAAGTTTCAGCCATTTTGGACTCGCAGTTGTTTTGTAAGTCATTTGAGTGAGTTGATGTGAGTGTTTTTGTGAAAATGGACAAAATCAAGTTTCGAGCTGTTATTAAATATTTGTTTTTGAAAGGCAATACGCCTATGCAAATCACAGTTGGATTCTATGTATGGAGACTCCGCACCATCATTTACCACAGTGAAATTTTGGGCAGCTGAATTTAAACGTGGGCGTAAGAGCTTGGGAGACGATGAACATTTGGGACATCCAAAAACTGCAACTACCCACGAAAACATCGCCATAGACCACCGAATGAGCCATGACAACCACCGAATTAAAGTGAGAGAGATAGCAGTGTTTATGAACATGTCAAAATAACGTGTTTGTCACATATTAAATCAACATTTAGGCATGAGAAAGTTGTTCGCGCGTTGGGTGCCGCATTTGCTCACGTTAGACCAAAAACTTGTTCGAATGAACATTTCCAAAGCTCTGTTGGCGCAGTTTAGGTGCAATAAATCCGAGTTTTGGTACTGATTGATTACTGTAGATGAAACTTGGATACATCAAAATACCCCCGAAACAAAAATACAGTCCAAACAGTGGACTGCACAGTGGGAACCGGCTCCAAAAAAAAAGCAAAAACTGTTTTTTCGGCTGGGAAAGTCATGGCTACTGTTTTTTGGGATAATCATGGAGTTATTTTAATCGATAATCTTCGAAAAGGAAAAACCATTACAGGAGCATACTACGCATCATTACTCGACAAGCTAAAGGCAGAACTTGTGAAAGAACGGCCACATTTGCAGAAAAAGAAAATGCTGTTTCACCAAGCCAATGCACCGTCTCACACCTCAGCTGTTGCCATGGCGAAAATCCATGAATTACGGTTTGAACTGCTTGGCCATCCGCCTTACTCACCAGATCTATCCCCAAGCGACTTCTTTTTGTTCCCTCTTTTAAAAATTGCGCTCGGAGGACAGAGATTTTCGTCAAATGAAGAGACAATCACCTTCGTGAATAATTATTTTGCAGAGAAAAACACCAATTACTTTTTGGATGGGTTACAAAGATGGAAGCATCACTGGGAGAAGTGTTTTAGAGTTATAAAGAGACTATGTTGAAAAATAAAAAAAAATTTCAGAAAAAATGTCCTGAATCTTTGTTGGGTCAGAAACTTTTCTGACCTCCCTCGTATTTCTACAATTTCTACATGGGTATTTGAAGTCTTCCTTGTGAATAACTGGGGCTGTAGGCCTCAAAGTAGTGTACATCACACACACAGCCAAAATTGAGTCACTGTCCTAGCCTCTAAAGTTGAAAATTTGCCACCGTCAGTATATTTTTATTGCAAACTCTCCAAGCTTTTCACTATTTCCCTTATATTATAATATTTCGTGTCTTTTCTTACTATTATCATGATATTCCGCAGGCCTGCATTTCTTTGGATATAGTAGTAATAAAAACTACAGAATGAATAGCTCTTTGTTATTCTATTTCTCAGTCAATTGTAGTGATGGCAACACTTGAAATTGAAAGTTGAAATTGCTGTTGTACCTCATTTATTCCATTGTGTACTGAAAATGGTCCTATTATTTGTTTGTCCGGACTGTCTGAAGGGATGAATGTTTTGTAACTTATTTTTTCTGGCATGACAAGAAATAGTTTCTGATTATCTTTTGCAGATGATGACAAAATATATCTGGAGATGGAGCAGTGCGCAATACAGATATGAGGTGTAGGGAGTATTACTCTATGAATGGTAGCACTACTCCCATTTTGACCTAAACCATGTTAACGTTCATGGAGGATTTGGTTGATATCTTCAAGGCTTCATAGTTCAGGAAAGTTCAAAGTGAGAACTATCCACGACAAAGATGCAAAAAAAACCAATAATCAAACAATGTTTTTTTTATATGCATAAGAACCATAGGTTCTATAGCTATTAATTTCTGCTAATAAAAGAATAACGTTTTATTGCATACTTTATATGCATGTGAAACAAAATTAAACAGCCATACTATGATTGTACCTAAATAGCAGATGCTAAATATGGCACTTGTGTGTGCCTTAATTAGAATTTGCAAATCACAAGTGAGAAATGTCTTTCAGAAAATTATATTTTACTATTTTATTACAAAATATATTAGAAGTGTTTTTAATGTTACCGTATTTGCATATTCAAGCTTACGCACATGTCTCACAATGAAACAGCTACACCGTGTATTAAATTCCTAACTCGGGTGGTGCTAATAATTGCACATGTATGCAACGTATAGAATTTACGAATTGCAAAGGCAGCTTATGTTTTTTATATTATAATTTTTATCTATCATTTCAGAACATAGAAGAAATGTGTTTAATGTTACCATGTTAGCTATATGAATATTCACCATGTTTAAATATCCAAGACATAATTGTCTTAAAATACAGCTTTTCAGATTGTTTTTATATTTGAATTGGTAAGAAATGAATAATTTTTATATGCGATAGTTTCTCCCTAATATATTCATATTTTTCAATGTTCAGTATTGTTTTCCATAGAGGCTGTTTGAATTTCCAAGTTGTCTGAAGATAAAACAGCCAGACTGTATGATTGTACCTGATCAGCGTGTGCTAAATATGGCATATGTGTTTCCCCTATTTAGAATTTACAAATCACAAATGTGAAATTTGTCTTTGAGATGACTAATTTTTATATATGTAAGCCAAGATACCTGAAGCAATTTCTTTATTTTGTTCTGTTAGAATGTTCTGAACTTCCATAAAGGTGGTAAATGCTAAATCTGTCACATACATAAAATGTATGTGCCTTATTTAGTAATGCTTACCGCAATTGCCAATTGTGTACGTCAGATAATTTTCATACAGAAATATGTGTGATTTAAGAAACATTTTCCTTTTTTATTTTTCTAAAATAAAGAATTCTTAAATTTCATTGTTTCATTTGCTAACCAGTTGTCCATTCCTATAGTACATCTGCTGCCTGAACTGAAACAAGTAATGAATCTCAACAGTTTCATTTTTAAAGTTACAGTGGTTGCCTGCTATTGTAAACGATGTTTCTCTTTTGAAAAAGTAATTTATAAATTTTAATGTTAATGATCCCTAAGTTATATATTTTAATCAAGAAAAATATCAAGAGATGGAGGTATACTGGTGATTATTTGGAGTGATATATTTAGGGTAATTTATAGCGGGGGGGGGAGGAGAATCAGCATGGGGTAGCCATATCTGAGCAAGAAATTAGGAAAGAAGATAGTAAACATTGAAGAGGTGAGCGATAGAGAAATAATTGTAGAAGTAAAGCTGAATTAGTTAACTTGGTTGTAATTCAGGTCTTTATACCTACGGGAGGCCACCAGTAGGAAAAAGTTGGCAATTTGTGCGAAATCCCAAGCAAGTACGGTGTGGCAACCGATATCGGATGCATTTTCTTCCACTGGCTGCTCTCTCTCTTTCCACCACACACACACACATACCAACCTCTCCTCAGATTTCTCTCTCCCCCCTCTCTCCCTCTCCCTCCAAATCCTCCTCCACCACCAGCCTCCCTCCTCCCACCCCCCTCTTATCCCTGCCCATCATACGCCCCCCCTACCCCTCCCCCCATGGAATAAAGATTCGTCCCTCGGGAATGGGACATGACTGACGATTATGTTTTTGGAACGAGAAGGGCATTGTTTCCAGGGACTCTGGCGGAGAATGAGATGGCACGCTCTGCCTTCTCGCCAAAGGGGGGGGGGGGAGCGGTCGGTGCGCGCGCGAGAGTCCCTCTCCTTCCCACTCCAACCCCACCTCCACCCCCGAACCAACCCCGAACCACCCCCGACCACCCCCGCGCCGATTCTCCTCTCGTATGGTGTGAAGCCAGCCACTCCTTCCATCATCGACTGAATATCCCTCCCCCCCCTCCTCTCATTTCCAATCCGTCTCTCCTACCTCTCCCCGCCCCAACCATTCCCCCCTTGAAGGGTTGGGTGGTTTTGGGGAGGGGGTGGTGGTCAAGAGAGGAGGAAAATGGGGGGAGGGTGGGGGGAGAGAGAGGGGGAATTGGGAAAACCAGAGGCAGACCAGATGATAGACGGAAATCATACTCGGCTCTACTCTGTGGAACTCCTTCATGATGGATAGGATAAATGAAACTTTGCAATTCCACAAAT
>WURS02435210.1:0-15440 GCA_011762765.2 Rhinocypha anisoptera | reverse complement strand
TCGATCTCCCCCCTCGTTTTCTATTTTCGGATCACTATAGACCCTTACATATCCATACCGACCCCCCCCCCCCCTTCCCATATCCATATACACCTACCCCGCACCCTCTTCACGGGGCCCGAGGGTATATGTGACACGCGCCCGGATGAGATGGCTTATTATTGGTTCTGAACGGGCCTCGTGCGTTGACATTGGCATGGCTGAATGTACGCAAAATGAGTCACTGTGCATTGGGAAATTTTATAGCTTTGATTGCAGCTTCATTCGCTGTAGATATTTCAAATATTTGAAGGCGGCTGTGAGCATGTTTGAATGAAAGTATATACTGCAAAAAATACCAAAACGTTAGATAGCCATCTATGCATCGTGGATTTTACAAAGAATTCTACATGAATTCAGATTCATTTTGGAGAGGTTTGAGAACACGTTCATAATGATAAATTCCAGCATTTCTATTTGTGTCGAATGATAGGTGAAGTTTCATGTACTTATCTTTGCTAAAGTGAACTTTATAAATATAAATGATTATTCCCGTTACAACATACCTACATATTGTGATTATTCGATAATCTATGGTATGAAACTAGTATTTACTGCTTAAGAAAACGGTGTGCAGCTGTATTTCGGTTCCTGAGAAAACATAGAGGAAGTTGATATTGATGCATGCACAAATGTAAGTTAACAAATGAGGGTAACAAACAATAATACTATACTATTTTTATATAATTTCAAGTCCTCAAATGCATTGCATAATAAAAAGCATATTCACATATATAACAGAGCATTTTAATTCACCCAAAAAATATGCATTAAGATGTAGTTTATTACAGCTTACCCTAAAAGTGCTATCAAAAGAAAATTACATTTGCCGCATATAGTGTGACTTCAAGAGGCCACAAAAACATTGTAGCATTATTTCTCATTCTTAAGTTTCAACATCACTTTGTTATAACGAAACATCCCAGTGATAACAAATCTGACGATAAAAATCAGCCTATAATGAATTTTAACAGTTAAGATAACATAAATGCTCAATAGTTAGCTCAATGTTGACGGCTAAAGTAAATGTCTCAATAGGTTTGGTCGTAATAGGTAACCTATCTTTTTAATGACTATTAGTTTATAATGTCATGATGGAACATATTCAAAGTGTCTTCATTAAACTGCACTCTATTTTTTTAGTCATTAGTACTTACAAGTTACTTTACAACGAATCGGGGCTCAAGTCTAGGTGACAACTCTATAAACCTCAATTTATGCCAGTAGCTGGATGATTTTTGAGTACCAAGTTCCTAACTAACTGCACAGGGATAGGATCTTCTCCCCCTAACATGACGGGATAATCTCACACGCTGTTAAGCCTAAAACTAGATTATCTCTATCAAACCCCCAATTACTGTGTGTTATCCTTTTTATTATTCTATCATATGAGCTCTACCACTGTGTATCCTCTATTAAATTATTATATCACATTCTATATTTCAAATACTTGCATGCATGAACTGAATGTGATTTTGAGTAACTTAGGAATACGAAATATTTTAATTTACGGCCGGATTATACTATTTTCTGAAGAAAAGGGAGAGTTCTACCATTATTTTGATTAAAGCAATTTGTAGTTTTGTGTAGAGAGAAAAAATAAAATGTATTTGAATTGCATAACGATTATTTATTGTATGTACAATGGTTTTAATTGAAAAGTACAAATGTAAGCGAAATTGCAATCACAGTCCCTTGTTTTGCAGAGAACTGAATTTAATTTGCAGCCGCCTCGATACGTAGAAAAAAGAAATTATCGACTCGACTGACGCAATTTGTATTGGAACTACAGGGTTCACGGCTCAACAAATTAAACACATCACTCTGCGAAGCATAACGGATTGAAATTTTCACGAGGGGTGGCAACAAGGTCTCTCACCCAATCAATGAACGTTCCTTCGATTAAAAGAAATAAAAACAAAGTAACAAATTAATTGCATAGCTTAACCGTTTTCGTTTCCACTTCACCACAAACATTCAAAATAAAAAGACTTGGAATTCAGATGTAATAAAAATCATCACACTTGCCCCTCTATGGGCATACCCTCCCCAACCCCATGTTCTTTCCCTCATCCCTTTTGCCTTCACCCACCATCTCCGAAATTGCCATTTAATGTCATTCAGACAAAATCCATTGTTTTGTAATGCCCTCTCGAAAAAATCTCATATCCTCTCACAATCCAACCTAATCCCACCGTGCTTAGTGCCTTTTACATTCACGTCCAATTCTTTCCTTGCGTCAAAAAACGTTCGTCCTCCGAAATTGAGGACCAATGGTTTTTTGGATGACGGGCAGATTCCATTCAAGAATTTTTATTCCACCCATTGTGAGTTATTCTTTTATTGCGAAGTGAAGCAGTCCCACTGAGGTCTAATTTAGGATGCGGCGGAAATGCTGACAAAATAAATTAAGCGGAAGAGCGCCATGCAACGAGCACGAGGGAAGGAAAAAAAGATCCTAAATGAAATCGGACCGTGGATTTGCGAATAAAATGGATATTTAAATAGAGATTAAGGAAGGCTAATGCAGGTTGTGGCGACTCCGCCGATTCTGAAGCACAGTCCCACAAAAAGTGGCATAACCAATGAGGATGGAAAATAAAAGTGGTTTGCGCAGAAAATAAATGAGCCATCAAATACACATTCACATATAGTCCATTAAAAACATTTCATACTTATTTTATTCAGTCAAAAAGTTTATATAAAATCGTATATTATTTGCTCGACGTAATTTGGGTTATAACGACTTTTTTATGTAACCATACATTTTCAGAAAGTGTACATAAATTATACTTTTTACTCTCACGGCTGGTGACATTCTTAAATTTGTTTTTTATGAATTGAATAAATGACTATTTCAATTATGCAAATTGTATGGGCAATAATTTACATGGTAGATTTCATGATTCATCTTGTAATAAACCATTTTTAAGGTGACTACTGGAGAGTGTCAACTTTGAATTACATGGTAATGGTACTTACAGAATAGCAAATTCATGCCGTATATGTCTAATTTCAACTCAACAGATTTAACGGAGAATATTGTAAAGATGATATGATTATCTTATTTAAAATTCAAGAAAAAAATTAATTTCTAAGGGTGTCACTATTAAAATCCAGTAATTAATTACAAACGGAAATCGAAACGAGATCATCATAGCATCATATAACATAAATGTTAAATAACAATGAAAAGCAGTATTAAATTGATGTGAAAGTTGATGTCTCACAAAAAAATCAAAATAAGTTCCTACTCTTCAAGATTTTACGAAATTTAATTCATATCCAGCACATTTCAGGAATTTAAAATGGCTTTCCATAGAGGACCTGCTGAGTCTCGTTGTTTGTATAAATATTTGAATCTTCAGAAGATATCCGTAAGGATAATCCGTGTAGTCGGTAGGTGAACTCTAAAGTAAATGTCAAAGAAATTAATTAACTTACAAATCTTTTGCAATATTTTCCATTGCGTTTTAGTTACAATGTAATAAAATCATTTTTATTAGACGTATGGATCATTTTTTCCACTCAGTGATAAACCTAGAAGCTTTCTGTTAAAACTTAGAAAAACGTTGACTGATATTCGTCTGAAAAATATTAACAATAAGTAACAAAAAATTGAGGTTATTAATATATATGAAAAAAATATTCGAAAGAAAAATATCTACGGAAGAGAAGCTAGAATATATTATTTACAATAATGGGTATTTGGTAATGTTTTCGATTGAAAAAATCGAGAGAAATTAAATTCGGTATTTCAATGTCAGAAAACAACAAAATTCTACCACTGTTTTCTCTTCATTCAAGAAGCAGTGATCTGTAAAACATAATCTAAAACGTGAATTCACCGGTGTTATACCATATCTAATAAAAATTCAATTACACCACCACGATTTCTAACGATTTTGCAAGAACTAATGCAGTTTGACAACATTATTTATTTACTATAGAATGAAATTTAAAATTGAATGGGCATAAAAAGGGAAAGCTGAAGTGTTGCACCAATGGTATTAAAATTAGGATGGAATGACAAAAAACGTATGATTGAACTCGTAGGGGAATTTAGGGAGTGGATAAATCAAAGAAAATGAGATTCTCCAAAAAGCTGACCTAAAAATCTTCATTCAAGTCAGCAGAAAAAAAAATAGGTTGCAAAAAAACCTGTGAAAATAGGAAAGAATAAACACTGACTAAGGCAGGGTAATTCACAAATGAGTTAAAGACCTAATACAAGAAGCAACAGGTCGAAGGAATAAAGTAAAGTGCGTATTTTAGAAGGACCACGGAGGCAGTAGAATACTCGGCTCTAAAGATGTGGAGTAAAGAGTTTTCATGAAGTAAAATATTGATAAGGGTTTAAGACTTTAAGGGACAACACATAAAAACAATGAACAATAAATATACAAGGAAAATTAGCACGTGTTACACGGAGCCCACAGCAATAGTGAGTTACACTATTTAACGATGGGTATTTTAGTTGTATCAGTGGGCTTGTACCGCTCAGGTGGAGCAATCAGAACTTTTGTGAACTCCCTTTAATATATCGCGCTTTGGTTTCCATGAATTTTAGTTTTCTCTTAAGTATTTTACGATTATTCTGAGGTCGCTATGATATTTGGCTTTGGAAGATTTTTACAGCCACATCGAATGCATTCATTCGTTCAGAAATTTTCCCATTAATAAAGTATCTGGTGTCCGTAGAGATAAATGACACAAGAAAAGTGATGCATTGCTGCCGGATGTTCCAACACTAATAAGGCCTCGGCACGAGTATATGAAACAAATGAATGCCACCGAATGAATGGCACCATCTAGCATACCTTCGTGTAAGAAAATACAACCCAACAAGTAAAGCACGAGATAGAATGTCATGTTGATAGTGTCGCAATGAAGATGTCATCGTTAGTCATTCTATACCCCAAGGTGAAACTGACAATGCGGTCTTACCTTGAACACCACCTGCCATGCGATGTACGCCGCATATTCCGTTCGGGGTAATCCTCTTTGTGTCTTGCGTGACAACGCAAGTTTTCATGTGACAGAGACAGTGGCCATATCGTTGTGTAGGTGGACTTTGGACACCTCGGAACATCCATCATATTCCCCTGGCATGAGTCCGGCGATTTTAACTTCTTTTCATGACTGAAAAAAACGTGAAAAGCGTGTATTTGAGCATTCCATTGGAGCTCCATCACTGAAAACTTCTCCAACGGGTTTCCACCAAATTTCACAGAAAATCTAGTACTGCAACGGTGATTGAATGGCATGTTGAATTTGAGCTCAAAGGATCTTCCTGCTACCTGACATTATTTAATTTAACATATACAGCGAATGGAAGTGTTAGGAGAGGCATGAGAACCGGAGGTAGATTTCGAAATAGCTGTGGTCAATTAAATCAATAACTGCCCATGGTCAAACTTATATTTCAAAGGCCTGTTTGGAGTTGGAGGTATTCCTAATGTAAGATAAATGGTATGAAAATGTATCATAATTCAAATAAAGTACGGAGATTACCAGCATAAGGTAAAATTAAGATAAATATAAAGGAAGATGACTATTAGAAGGACCACGGAGGTAGAAATCACCAATTGTTTGACCAATATTTTAGATGGCAGTGGAAGAAATATTGAGGGTCAACTAAATAGTGGTAGCATAAGAGATAATAGGAAAGAAATTGAGCAACATAATAATGCGTGACTTCGTAGAACTAATATATAACCATAATGAGAACAACAAAGGTGTTATCCTTATGAAAGGAATTGATGACAGGAAATTAATTTAAAATGAAGAAGAGATTAGTGAAACTTTCCGCTGTACGAGTAAATACGTTGAATTTTACAAAAGAAAGCCTTCATAGAGAGTAATCACTTCAGATGTCTAAGAAGAAAGATACGGAATAAAATGACAGGTGCTAAAGATTTTGGGGTGGATGTGAAAAAGGAAGAAATAAATATTAACATGAAATGGGTTGGCGAAGTTTGGTTATTTGAGATATAATATTGCCTAACCGAAGGAATTAGAAAATTGCACCTACATATATATATATTTATATGTAAGGAGTGAGGGACTAGAATGAAACAAGTCATTCATAAAGAGAGCTTTTCATCTTCTATCATCAAAACTATATTGGCATACTATATTTAATAAAGTCATTTTCACAAGGATGATAAAAAGGATTGAGTGATTCTGTTATACGTCCAAATATAAATATAATCAAAGCAAAAATAATGAATTACTAATATTTAGTAGAATCATTAGTTTTAAATACCTTAGAATAGAAAAACGATATAAATATAAGAATTTCCCTCACAGCCCGCATGATATGGACTGGGTTATTAACAGTTTAAATAAAAACAAATTTCAAACACCCATTTTTTTAATACGAGTTAACATATATTTTTCACTTAACCCTGAATAATTTTAATAGTCTTCTTTAAATTAGGAACGTAATGACTACATTTATTTTGGTTAGATTACATTAATCTTGTAAAATTAAATTAAAATAAGTAATCATCAGAGAGAGGCCACAAAATGTTGCTGTCAATTTATAAACACCATTGAGGAAGGAAGTGGAAAGAAAACCCAAATCTAATAAGAGTCCACTAATTGGACAAATATTAAGGGATGGAAGACGAGAGAGAGAATAGATATTTTAGATCGAATAATAGGTGGTAGGAAGTATGTAAAGTTGAAGAGATATTTATGTTAATATGAGGCTTGGTAGTTGTAATATGTATAGCATCAATAACCCACCTTAACCGGTGGATTACCCTGCATCATCAATAAGAATTCATTTTGACAAATTTAAAAATTTGAATGCGAAAATTAGAGATGCATTCCTGAATTTCACAGGTATTGACGAGGTTCCTTATCTCAAAGTAGAAAATAAATCTGATAGAGCACCAACTTCATTGCAGCATTTCGAACCCCCAAGACAGAATATCACTGCCGTTTTCCTTAAAACTCTTTTCCATCCATGCTTTCCTCGGACAGCCCTAGTCACCCGTAGACATTCCATCGTCCCCCTTCATCTTCCTGCTTCCACCCAACCACGATCCTCTCGCATGCCTCCAATTTCTTTGGGGGAAGACGGAGGAGACCATAAGGTGGCGACATATAAAAACCGTGTGGTCGTATAAAGCTACATTACTTTTTCCCACTCCGACGCCGGGAGTGAGGCTAACCCACGCGGCACGATGCCGCGTAGCGCATGGTGCAGGGGTCGAAGCTCTAATAAAGAAAAGAGCGAGGGGAAAGTTTTAAAAGGCATCGCAAAAATAGGGGATATTTAACCTCTTACCCGAAACTTTTGTATCCACTTACGTAGTGCGGTATTAAGACATTAGGGTACGGATGCAAGGAAAAAAAGAAACAAAACCAAATGGCGGAGGAGCCATGTGGAGTTTATATCCAATCATGCTGGATTTCAGAGGGCTTGATACAACGCATCTATAACGTTGATATATTACGAATTTTAAAAAAAACTGTATATGAACTTCCTACAAATAATTTATAAATAATATTGCTTCAGAGATTTGATTATATTGGTTTCATTGCTCTCAATTTTTTCATGAAAATTATATCAATTTATTCCTTAAACTTATAATCTTTATGATTCACTGAGGATACCGTCACTTAGTGAAATTTCATTATTAAACGATATAAACTCCAATATTTTGTATATTTCCGCAAATTAAAAGAGAGCAGAATCAGTTTCGGTTATGGTGCTGTCGATAATCACCAGATGATAACGATTATCATTGAAACCGGTCGTGCTCTTAATTTTTAATATCTGGAAATTTACAAAGTAATGGAGTTTATGATGTTATTATTTAGGCTCTAGTTGCGAAAAGTTACCTTTATTAATATTTATTTTGTATTTCAGAGTAAATTGGATAGGTGTTTATGTTTCTTATTTTTGAAACCATGGTTATAACACACATATATCAAGTGCTACCATGATATACAATGGATGCAGAGGATTTAAGTAATTATGAGGGATAAGTAATACAGTAACTAATGTATAAATATAGCTATTACATTTACTTAAAATAAATACTACGCAATATCGAGTTTGTATTAATAAGTCCACTAGTTAAAATTATTTCTTTGATCAAGATTATAAAGGGTACATTCTAAAGATTCGAACATAATTTATATAAAAGGAACAGAAATATAGACTGCGTGATGCATAATTTTCTTGTAATCTGACGTAAATCTAGTAAAAGGATATAAGAAAGCTGTTTAATATATTTTAGAGAGATTTAAAACAATTATGAAATCTCATTTCAACCAATAAAAATTTAGAACATGATTTGGAGGAGCATTCCTACTAGTAACTCTATTTATTGTCCTAAGGAAAATATTATTACCAATTTTACATAGCGGCGGAGGATATCCATAGAAAAGGTTCTACTTGAATAAAACTTCAATCTATGAATTGTAAAGGAGTTCAGAGTTGATTGGATTTGCACTTTTAGTATAATAATAACGGCCTTATTCAGATTTAATATACATTTTCTAAAATATATTAAGCGTTTTTCTAAATTTTACTGAACATAATCGTTTGATGAATTTTCGAAGTGATAGAATATGAACCTTTGGTACTACTTCCCTTGGCTGTTTTAAAATTAAATTTCACCTTATTCCATAGGGCGTGTCACCAACTGAGGCAAATTATTTTTTGTTCCAATTAGCATAAGAAATGAGTTCCCAATTTAATGAAATTAAAGAGGAATTCCCGTACGTTTTAAGGTTGGCACTAATTCACTTATAACAAGTTTTCACATTTTCGATAACTTACTAGTGCGCTGATTCAATTGTAATATTAAGGAAATTGTTACATCATTTTAAAATTTATTAAATCTATTTAGTAACTAGAAAGCCAATGGCTTCGACCCCAAGTTCGAGATTAAAATATTAACGTCATAGGATAGTAAGAGAATGACGAAAACTAGTAGATTCTTATTTTTCTAACCAAACCACAATTTGTACAGTTATAACCTTTGGTCGATACGTGGAAATAATTTTAATTTTTTCCCCAAATAGGCAAAAATATATAAGAATAATTTTCAATTAACAGTTAGATATAGCTTTGAGAATAAATGGTTTAGAGTACAGTTATTCAGAAATTTTAATGGTTTGGAGCATGTAGCTTGTGGCCATGAACTAAATGGAGCATATCTGAGTTGAATAAGAAAAATGACAGCGTTTAATTACTAAATTCGGATTCAGTCTTTTTAAAAAAAAAACTCAGCTAGAGCTGTGAATGAAAATTCCCAAAAGTAAAATTAACGCCTCCAGAGTATTTATGATATCTTGGCATTATAAGTCGGTAATACACACTGCGTGGTTAGCGTTAAAAGTGACTCAAACCAAATTCGGTTAGGGAATGAACACGTAAAATTGTAATGACAAAGAGCACTTGAATCCCTTAATCAAAGATTCACACATTCTTATGAGGAAAAATCGTTTCGGGAATCATATGTTAAAAATTTAGGTTCTTGAAACTGCATGACTTAATTTAGCTAAAATATTAACTGAATTGGCTTTTGTCCTTAATTTATAATTTCATTCGTGTTATTCTTACTCGACTTGAATGATCAATATAGCGTGCAAAACTTTTTGATTGATTTTAAAACCAGAAGGCCACAATGTCTGTGTCCCTAGAGATAAATACGAAAACGTCATTGAAAATACGAGAAAATAATGCCATTGAAAGCCGATTATATTCGGCTCTAAAGTAATTGATTCCACAATAATATTGACTTCAGAAATGTTAAAGAAGTGCATTTATTACATTTAATTTGCATTTTATTATTCATAATTACATCTTGAATACTAACATTGGTTTTTATCATGATTCAGATTTTCAGGTGCATTTTTACTTATATAAAAAAGATATTGAAGGTGAATTCAATTATAATAAATATTATGAAAAATTGGTATAAAACTAAAAGGTTTCATCATAGTTTCATACACCGCACTTAGATAGACAGTCCAAGTTCCTCCTTTTTCTTGTAATATTAATAAGAAATAATAATCTACAACGCCCTTGACACTCCCAACATTTCTTTGGAATCTGTTTTTTTCAGTATGAGAGGAAGTTTATTCGATTATTTTCGAGTATTCACTGCGTCGATTCGTTCTGGTGGACGACAGTTTAGCCAATATTCCATCCAGCAAATTCGGGTACGAGATGACTGTAATTCATCGGGATGAATTAACGAGGTGGATTAAATATTTGAATCATCATCACATAAGCGTGGAAAACTTCGCAGCAATGAAAAGATGTTGTTACGTATCTAGAGTGGTATCACATTTTTATCTTGGTCGAAATCGATAGAAATATTTATCGGATTTTGTTTTGAAACTTTTCTCCCTATCCCAAGCTGTAACTTTAACCCTAGAAAGGATGCATCTTTTTAATTAAATCAAACATAAGACTAGAGAGATGAGAAAACTATAAAGGTTTCTAGAGCCTTTTTCATACTTCTAAGGAAATACACTGCTAATAAATTTCCAGCGGCAAAATAAGAGTACATGGAATAGATTTGAATGAATGATTCTACTACTTTGTCTGCCATTTGCACCGCCAAGGTTAATTGGACAATAAGACCATAAATGTTTCCAAAGAGATCCATTTTAGTGCATGACAAAAGAAACATACTAAGCAGTCATTATTGCTTATGGATCAAAAGTGATATCTTTTAACTGCAAGAAATAGCATAAACCTGAATACTCATGGCTCTATATGTGTTGAAATGGACCAACCTACTGTCAGGATTACCGTAGATCAAGTAGAGACAATCTTCAAATTTATGCAATATAAATATCAGATGATATTTAAATTCTTGCCCTAATTAAGCAAGTAGGTTAAATCTCCTATAATATAATTAATTCTCCTCATAATCTATTAAAAATCGAGACATTTTTTTTAAATTTCTACAGAGACAACTACGGTAATTATTAGTAAAAATATAATATAAACTCAAAATACGAGTGTGCTTATTAAAATATGAAATAAATGGTAAAAAGATTAAATAAAAGTATGAAATAGGCATAATATTGTGTATGTTAATCCCTGTATAATGAATAAGCCAACAAAGGCGTAGAACGAAGCATAGTTTTTAAGAACACTTGAGTTATGTTTAATAATCTGGTAGCCTAATTCTAAAAGCCTAATTCTAAATTTTTGCTAACATTTTATGAACCGGAAAACTGAAAATTTTACGAATTTACTCGCGATGACATGGCATGTATATATTTGTAAGGCCCTCGTAATAAAGTAACCATTTTGCCGACCTCGGCAACCGCATAGCGACTCTTCCTTCCTTTTCATTCACCCTTTGCACTACGAACACGTCTGAACTCCCAATTCCATCCCAAGTCCATTTTTTCCCATTTATTCATTTATGCCCCTCCCGACATCTATCCGCCCAGACGAGTAAGTATAGGTAGGGCGTTTCCTCTGCGCCGTTGGCTCTCGTGTTTACGTGAGGTGTCGTAAAAAGCGACCCTTTCGCCTCCGTCTTTCGCTCCTCGACCCCATTTTTTTCCCTACTTCCACTGCTCCACGCGACATAAGTAAAAACGTCTTTCATCTCTCTCCCTCCTGTTCCTTCTTCTTTACATCCGAGACGGCGTACGACCGCGCGGGGACCCACCCGACTCCTCGCCCTTCCCTCACGAAGCATTACGTCGCGGAAAAAGCCACCGCCAAAGAAGGTCTTTTGGGCTCGTAAAGTGGATAAGTAAATAAGGTTGCCCTCCCTCGGACTTGGAAAAGGGTAAGGGGAAAATATGAGATACGATCCGCGTGAATAGATGTCGCAAGAAATTGGGGTAAGGAGAGGAAGAAAATGAGCGGAAAATATAAAAACTGCTTGGAGTATCTCCTAATACGTTAGGAAGGTGGAGGAATGACATTTGAATATACCTACGCCTAATGATTTTCATCTTTGAATAATCTCCTCACTGTAGCGCGATTTTTATGAGTTTTTCTTGCCTCATGACAGAAAAGTTAAGGATAAAGGAAATTTTTGAAAGTCGTTGGGAGTACTCCCAAACATAAGAGACTGATCTTTCCATCGGCCTCCTTCACGTCTGATTTAAATATCCTCATATTATTGCTGATCGTATTTGAAACAACGCCATGAATACGGGTAAGAAGAGAGACTGCTTCAAATTTGTATTAAGAGAAAATTATATAGGTATTTGCGTATTTTTATTCCTATGAATTCAAAAGAGGTGGCCGGTTTTAACCGTCAGACACCCAACAAGTATACTTTTTCGGTATATTGTACCTTAAATATAAACCCATTGGGAATGAGAGACAGTTCCTTAACATGTGTCACCTTTACTTTCCCAGGATGACCTAGAATTGAGGATGACTATGGAGGGGTCTCCCAGATTCGAACTAGCGCGCTCCTTCCATAACAAAACGTTTTCACAACTAGGGCTTCCATGTCATAGCGTACTATTTACATCAGAATATTAATAAGCTTAAAAATTATGGTAATTCCCTCCTTAAGGAAATTAGGGAAAATATTTTTTCATTCTGATGAAAAGAAAAAAAATTGCGTTTCGTGTCCGGACAAAACGACCAATCCTAAAAGTCCACGGATGAAAATTCCAAAATCATGAAAGTTCAAAAAACCCGGACCAAAATGGATTGGGTTTGGTGGTGTTAGGTTGGTCATTTTGGATTGAGCTTTTTGTCCGCGTACTTTTAGGATTGGACTTTTTGTGCGTGGAAATTTAGGATTGAACTTTTTGGTTATAGACTTTTTGTCCGGTATTAATTGCGTTTATTTACTCGTAATTACAATAATGTCTCAATAATGATGAGTTTAACCTTGTGTTATACATTAGGTAGCATTTCAATACTGAAATTTTCAAGTACTTCAATGAAAATTGTAATTTTGGGTCAGTAAATTTTTTTTTAGTAAATCCTTTTCATTTCTTTTATGAAACGACTGTGACATTGAACATTTATTGCTTTATTCCGGCCATTCAAGTGGCATTTACCTTCATAAAAACGTCTGATCCATTGTAACGTAACTACCTTGTACAATTAGTTATTTTCTTCCTTTTATAATCATTTTCAGTCTCACCACCGAACGTTTATTTAGTAGGTAATTAAAGTCGATAAACCTCATTATCGTCAGTACTTTAATCCGAAGATTGGTTGACTGCAGCCTTCCATCCTTTCCTATCTAGATCTCTTGACCCTTGGTGGGTATTATTTCTAATGTCTCTAATAAATTGTCCTATATTTTTATAATTTACCTCAAATAGAATATTTATTAGATATTAACGAAGTTTCTCACTTTAAAAACTTAGATCACTATTTTCTCCATGTTTCTTACATTTGCTTACCTCGGGACAATGCTTCTAAATTCCCCGGGATGTATAATTTTTCTTTATAATACAGTATATTGGAATTTGTAATACTTAGGCTACATTTATGCTCTTGTAGTTGTGTGGTCCTATTACATCCAAAGAGGAGTCACCATTCATGGTGACCTATTTTCCCATGAACCTTCTGCATTTTCCATTTAGAGAATTTCCTCTTTTATAAATAGCATGGCCAACTACTGGATGACATCAAGACTAACAGCTTCGTATCAATTGAACATTTAGAACAAGGGATGTTGTGTTAGGATGATGATATTCACCATTTCAGAACGATTCATTACCCAAACTGCTGATATGTTTTCATGACATGCATAGAGGGAACTTGTTAAATATTAATATTTCCCTGGAAAACGGAAGAGTAAATGGTGGAGGTCTTCATGATTGTCTGTTTATAGTGTAAGGCGAGCGAAGTAAACTTGCAACCCTCACGCAACTTCTCGTGATATCCAATTTTTCCTTACTTTAGAATGCCGCTCTCGTATGGGCAGATAATTTTGAGGTCTCCGCTTGGAATGACTCAAGATTGGAATCCGTATTCCAGTAAAAATGAATTTGCGAGTGTGGCGTAAAAGGTGACTGCTCTTACGATCAACTAAAATTTTTAAAATGGTGGAACCATTGCCCTGAATCAACGCGGGAGACTTATAATATCACTACATTGAAAAAAATATTCCGTTCATACGATAAAATACACGTTATGAAAAAAAGAAAATAGCTTCTATAAAAGTTCCGCCCTAGATGCAGGAAAGGTTTTTTTCTCGATTTTATATAAATATAAGGATAAAACTTTGTATACAGAGAAACGCAAATGAAAAGATACAATTAAAACTGTGAATGTAAAACCTGGATATCTCAAAGGCATCATGGTAGAAAAGTTTAGAGCAACACCTCAGGTTTATTCACATTTTTTCCATCATAACGCATTATAATTTAGCAAATAAAATAAAATATGAAATGTAAATATGACTTTATTTAACTACAAAATTCTCCGAAGACGTATTTATAAAATATTTTGCATTTGGAAATAATGAAGTCATAGATAGCAATTTATAGAAAAAATTATATATAGTTCCAATATTTTGCTATTTCTATCACATTCGATTATAAAAAATATTTGGGTTATTTAACTTTATCCGTTTGCTCACTTAAACCTTTAGAGGAAATTTTTATTAAAAAATTCAGATGACTATTTCATTTATTTAACACTAGCATGGGGGTGTTTGACAAGATTGTTATAAATAGGAGTTCATCTATCTGTATTTAAAATGATATTTTGCTCAATTTTATGATTAGAAGCATTTGTTCATTTTAAATCACTGATTAAGTCACTGGGGCAATGAGTAGAAGAATATGTTATTGGAAAAGCATTCAATTAAAAACCGTTGGTAATAAAGGTGCTAGATATTACGTAGATTCACGTTAGGTAAGAATTTAAGGGGAAAATACCTGAAAATATTTAATTTAAATTGAACTCTCGTAGAATAATGGATCGGAAAACGTAGAAATATTCACTAGAAATATTAGTCGGGGTGGTCGAACCCCAATTAATACTTATCATTAGCCAAGGATGGAATTTGCCAAACTCCTCCACAGAAACGGCTAAAGAAATAACTGTGGCAACAATATCAACCGAATATTGAGGAAATTCAATGTCTTGGCGGATCAAACGGATTCTTTCGCGGCGAATACCCACGGACACCGGCACCGACTTACACGACGACGCGTGACTTCTTGCAGTGCCTCATTTTCCGTATTATTTTTTTTTTGGCTGCCTCAAGTGTCACGATGGGTGTTTGCTCGTGCGCTACACCGTATTTTTTTTGGAAAGAGACAATGGTTCCGACACACGGAGTTCACCGTTACGAGGGAAGAGCGAAGGGGGGTGGGGGAGGGAGCTAGCGGAACGGGGAGACGAGAGAGGCGGCGGTGTGTGTAGCAGGGCGGCGTCATCACCGAGTTGCCGCTTCTTGCGGCACTGTCTT